>RJWM01028867.1:0-25150 GCA_004363535.1 Dasyprocta punctata | reverse complement strand
TTTGTTGTTGTTTTTTCTTTTTTCTCTTTTTTTTTTTGTACCAGGGATTGAACTCACGACCTCACGCTTGCCAGGCAGGCGCTTAGGCCACTGAGCTAACCTCCATCTGTATTTTGATCCCCTTCCTTCTTTGTTTTCTGAATGCATTTGTAATACATAAGGTTTGCACTCCTTGTGCCGGGTTGGTGCCTAACACATCTTCACTCCTTTTTCATTCCCTTCCCTCCCAGTCCCCTCCCTCCATTTCTTGATCCCTTCCTCCTTAAGAAAGATCCACCTCCCTACTTCCTATTATCTATCTTTTATTTTACTATTTATTTTCAGTTTGTGTTTCTGATAAGTGAGACCACGGGATAGTTAAGCTGGCGTGTCCGATTTATTTCACTTAATGTTTTGATCTCAGGGTGCGACATTTTCCTCCAAAGGCTCAACTTTACCCTTCTTTATGGCATAAAAGTGCTCCATTGCGTCTGTGGACATTTTAAAATACGCTGCCACAATCCCTTCAGTCTGGTGGACAATTCTCCTATAGGTGCTAATGTTTGAGATAAAGCAAGGGTAACCCCAGGAAGCCCCAGCGCTGCACAAGTCAGCTTGCTCAGTCACGTCACACGGCACATTCCGATGCTGGTTTCCCCATCTGAGATGTGACGTCCTATGAACAAATTCCTCTTCACCAGAATGTCAGGGCCTGGTCCCCTGGGTCAACCAGGGCAAGTGGCTGTCTCATGACTTCTACATCTGACAAGCATTTAGTACCCAGAATATATAAATAATGTTTACAACTGAATGATAAAGAGACAAATGTCCCAGTCAAAAATGACAAAGGATTTGTACACACATTTGTCCAAGAAGATACACAGATAGCTAACAAGCACAGAAGCAAAGGCTCACCATCACTCGACCCTGGGAAATATGGAAACCAAGCACAGTGAGGCTCCACTCAGCTGGAGAACCCCAGATGTTCACGGGGAATGTGAATACTGCAGCCACTTGGGAAAACTGTTTGACCATCTCTCAAAAATTCAAACACAGTTTCCATGTGTCCTGACCATTTCACTCCTGGATATTTATACTTAAGAGTTAAAAACATGCTCACACGAGAACCTGTGCATAAATGTTCATAATAGCATTAGTCATAATAACCAAGTGGGGAAATAGCCCAAATGTCTATAAATTGATGAGTTAGTAAACAAGATGTGGCAGACCCATGTGTTGGAATAAAAGACTCAAAAAGGAAGAAAGTACAGATACACAGCACACCATGGACAAACCTTGGAAATGTTATGTTAATCAAAAGCTGATGCCTAAGGACATGTATAATCTGACTCCATTTCTGTGCAAACCCCCAGATCCACACAATCAGTGCATGGCTGCTAGAAACTGGGGTTGAGGAATGGGGAATGACTGGCCCTTGCTAACAGGTACAGGATTATTTTGTGCTGGAATTAGTAGTAGTGAATATATGGAAAGTCACTGTCTTCTATACTTTAGAAGCATACATTTTAGGGCATGTGGTTTATATAACAATGTTTTTTAAAATTGTTGTAAATTCTAATACAATGATAAATATACTGCAATATAATTAAGGAAAAGGAGTATAAAGCATTACCTCTGAAGTTAGTCTTGACAAGAAATGTCACCAGGTATCCCTGAAACCCCAGCACTCTGGGAGGCTGAGGCAGGAGGATCATAAATTCAAACCCAGCCTGGGAAACTTAGTAATTTAAGGAGAACTTGCTCAAAATAAAAAACAATGCACTGGGCTCAGAGCAAAGACCCTGGGTTCAATCCCAAGAACTATAAAAATTAACATAAAAGTCACCAGACACTGACCACAGTGCACTTATATTAAAGCTTTTTAAATTAGTTTTGTGGGTATGACAGTGGCATGATGTCATGTTTTTCCTAAATGTCCTGTGTTTAATCCCCACGATGGCAGGGCAGAGGGTAGTGTAGTAATTTGGGGGGAAATAACATGATCCTGGGACTCAATTTACACTCCCCATCCCATCACGAGTGGGTATGGGGCATCTCCTTGCTTTGCTTCCGGTAACACGAAGTCAGATCTAGGGGTTCAGGCATTGCCAGCCTGAGTCAGCCTTGTAAAGTTCCTCGTCCACACTCTAGAAGGCTCAGCGTATCTAACACAGTGCGCTCCAGAGCATCCTTGCTTCTTGTTTTTAGCTGGAATTATCCACAAAGAACTCACAACAGCTATCGGTGACTCTGAAAACCTGCCGTCCAGGAGAAATGGGACAGATGCTTGATTTTTTTCCCCATTTCTTTGCTGGGATGTCTACTGATACCCACAGATTGACAAGGACACTCTTCTTCCTTTATGTATCAATGGAAGCTTACAGATTTTGATTCAGTCGATTGCATTAATTCTTAATGTTCAGATTGTTCCATTTATAGCCAGCATGAGATCATCCCAGTTGGCTAGCTGCATTTGATATGACCCCAAAATGTTTGGCAGCCTTGTCCAGATGGCCCAGGACCATCTTGTACATTTCCTGCCTTGGGTGTAGACTCAGCCATTGCTCAAGGAGCCTAATTTCTTTCAGGGGAAAATGCTGCAGAGACTGAATCAGGCATGAAGGCCTCTGATTGCTGCTGGCCCTCTCAGCCATCAGATCTAGGAAACATATTTCTTTTTTTTTTTTTTTTTTTTTTTTTTTTTTTTTTTTTTTTTGCGGCACCGGGGATCAAACTCACAACCTTGCACCTGCCAGTGCAGGCGCTTAAGCTGCTGAGCCAAACTCCCAGCCCTGGTTTTTTGAGGCAGGGTCGCACTGGGTAGCTCAGGCTGGCCTTGCGCTCACGTTGTAGCCCAAGCCGGCCTCGAACTCACAACGCTCCTCCTACCTCAGCCTCCTGAGTGCTGGGATTAAAGGCGTGCGCCACCATGCCCAGCTCATATTTCTTTTTAGAAACACAAAAAAATAATGAAGCACTGCTATTTGCTACTTAACATTACGACGTTGGAGTTTTGCTATGATCTCCTCTCAGGTACTTTTTTATTTTTATTATTTGACCCTCTCCCAGCCTGAATTTGTTGTATGTGCCCAAGACCTGCAGTGAGTTCAACTCCAGTCCTTCCTCTCCCCCTACCCCGCCCCGGGCAGCTTCCAGTCTGATGGGTCCCCTTAAGAACCAATGGAGTGCAAATCAGACAAACCTGAGGGACAGGGTGGTCCCCACCACAGACCATGCCAAGGTCATTTGAGTCACTGGGCCTCCTAGCACCAACCATTACCACGCAAACAGCACCCCACCACATCTTCGCTGAAAATCGCTCCTGGTGGACACGCCCCTAGGGAAATCACAAGCACAAGTAATTAAATGAGGAGGGGAGTTAAGAGCCCATCTCTGATAGTCCCCTGAGAAGACACGATGGAGTGTCTTTCCATTCGTTCTTGCTTTTTAAAAAAAGATCAATCCAGGTTGAATCATGTTCCTTGGCAACTTGCTGCGTGACAAAGTTGTCATGGTTACAGGTGAACTGAAAATCCTGCGGTTGCCAGGCCAAGCTCTGAGATCCCTGAACTGCGTGGCTGAGAGTCACCTATTGATCTTCTTGCCCTGGCTAAAAAGCAATGAGAAGCAGGAGCATTTCCCAGCCAGACAGAGCCATGGCCTCTTCTAATAAACGTCCTACTCCAGGAGCCAGGCCCTGTCCAGCACACGACCACTTCCCAAGCCTGTCCGCCCATGCTGGAGGGGCAGCCACTCTGCAAAAGCAGAAACCACTCTCAGGAATTCTCTTAGACAGAAAGGAAAAGTAGTCTCACCCTGGAATCTGCAGCCACACTACCCAACAGAAACAGAATGTGAGTTCCCAAGAGGGCCACATACACAAGTTTAGGTTTCCTAGGATCCCTGTCTAAAAGGTTTCCCAGCTGGGGGTAACGATAACGCAGCCAGGGGAATGATGTTGAGAAAAGGGACCTCCAGCCAGAGCTTTTCCTCTCCCCATCAGCCCGCTGTCCCTGGAGATGCCAGCGGACAGCCCGGCCCCAGGCAGCACGTTAGAATCACCTGAGATCCCACCTCAAAGCAGCTGAATTTGGGGTCGGCCCAGACATGGGTATTTTGAAATGTGCAGTCGTGGGGATGGAGAAGAGCGGGCTGGACCAGAGCTTCGTGCATTTGAATTTGCATCAGAATCACTCAGGGCCCTGTGGAAAGGAGCTGCTGTTTCCCAGCACCTCTGACTCTAGGCTTCTTTACCCACACCCTCTAGCCTGGCCATGCTCCCTACCTCCTTGGCTGTTTCCATGGTTACAAGCTGCCCATCCAGCTCTGTTCCTGGATCTGATCACCACTGGACATGGCCAATTTCACCCTCTCATTCTCCTGGGCATGACTCTCTACCTGTCCTCCCCCTCCGCACTTGCCCTGACCCTTCTGGCTCCTGCCCCAGCCCCAGGCATCTTATCTGTCACCCTCAGCCCACAAGGCCTGAGCATCCACCTGGTGTGTCTGGGGTCCTACACAGGGGAGTTCTTCTGGGATCTTAAGATGTGTCATTAGCTGGCTGTGGTGACACACTTGTAATCCCGGCATGCTAGGAGGCTGAGACTCTGTCTCAAAACAAAACATAGCAAAAGCACAGGGGATATAGCTTAGTCCAAAGGCCTTGGGTTCCATCCCCAGTGCCAAAAAATAAAACAAACAAGATATGTCATTTGCCAGCTTTGTGACCCAAGTTCAGTTTTGCCACCTTATCTTGGACCTCGATTATCTGACCCATGAAACAAAAGGACTGAACAAAATCACTTCTAATCTTTAATCTCTGTAAAATAAGTAACTTCCCTAAAATCTGAAGGAATGAACAATTGGCTCACTTTCCTGGTGAAATCCACCCTACCTTCATGGAATAAAGTACATTCATGCTGAGCCAAGGGGAAACAAGCACCACAGCAACAAAAAAAGAATGATGTGCTTATTAAAAATAGAAAATGATTGCTGAGCCCAGGAGGAGAAACGAGAAGCCAATACACCCTTCCCATGAGCCGGTGCAAGCCATGTGGGGCCTGGCTGATTTGGAGGATTACAAGCTGAGTTGATAGCAACTGAGGTACAGAAACAACTTAATACTCGTATGGTTTCATGGACTTTGCAGGCCTAAAGACAGTAGTCTGAGCATCTATTAAGAGGATAACAATATGCAATACAACAAATATGATGGATTTCCTTCCTTCTGTCTTGTTTCTGGAACCTGATATTGTTCTCACTGTTTTTTGTTCAATGTTCTGTTTTGATTGGTTTTATTCTGTTCTGTTTTGTTTGATTTTATTATGTCTGAAGGTACGGACAGCTATTTTGAAGATAACAAGAGGCATTATGGTAGCCATTGTTGATTTCCTATTATCCTGTTTTGAAGTGCTGTGTTACTTTCATTGTTTTGTTTTGATTGGCTTTAGTCTGTTTGATTTTGTTTGGCTTTATTCTCTTTAAAATAAAATTTTAAAAAATAGAAGATGATGGTTTGCAAATGCCTTTGTTCATTTCCAACGCACTTAAAGGAAACTGGTTTGGGCTAAGGCAGTCAGCCGCCCTCGTCCAATCTGCTTGGAATACCCTGAGAGTCACGGTCAGTTCTCAGAGCTCTCTTGGGGAAACACTCACTTCATATGGTGCAGTGTGAAGGGCAGCTCACAGAACAGTACATGGGGTGAGCTCACTTTGCAAGTGGACGAGGCATGCAGAGGAAGACTTTCGGGAGGTGACGCATCAGCAGGCCAACCGCAGGCACCGAGGGGTCATTTTAAACTGTGGTGTTTCAGCTTACAGTTGCTTTTATTTTTGCCTATAATGAACCTATTATCCCAGCTTTGATATGAAAATTGCCAAACCTTTTTGGAAACACCTGTTTTTTTCAAGCCTGCACCTCCTGAGTAGTATGCTAAGCCTTTCTGAAACAGACAGGGTCACTAGTGTCACTTCATCAGCAAAGATCCGGCCACCTGCAACACAAGCAGGAACCGGAGTCTAAGCAACTCGCAGGGAAACAGAGGGATTCCTTCCTTTTTTCAAGTTTTATTAGGTGAGGGAGGATGACCGTGGCCTCCTGTCCTTTGATTCTGACTAAAGCAATGTGACCTTCTTTGGCCCATGGGATCACTGGCTGACTTGACGGAGAAGAGCAGTGTGAAGATATTTCTGTGATTGAATCTGAAGTTTTCCCATGTCTACCAAAGACTGTGCCTCACCACCCCGCCGGTGGCTCCCGGAGCAGGATGCCAGAAGGAGCAAAGCCGCCAGGCCCTGCGAAGGGCGGACTTGTGAGTCAGAGTAACGGTTGGTTGTTGGTTTGCGGTGCGTCAAGAGTGGACTAATAAGAAATTTCACTGTGTATATTTCACAGAGAAGAGAACAGGAACTCAGAGAGGCTCAGCAAGCCTACAAGGCCCTCGGAGGGGTCTTCGCTCACTCCTTTACCCAGGCTCCCGTGTAGGCCCAGAGCTTCATTAAGTTACCACACTGAGCCCCTCGGGCCCTCTCACAGAAGAGGAAGCAGGTGACTTGCCCAGGTCACAGGAGTGGTGTGTGGCTTGAATCTAGGCCTCTCTCCCTCCAAATTCCCTTCGTCTTGCTGTTGCTGCTGCTGCCACTGCTGCTGCTAATGTAGCTACAATAGGAGGTGGGGGGAGGATCAGGGGTGACACAGATAGAGGGACAAGTTAAACACCCTGAGGCCACCGAGCTTGTGTCCCAGATGGACGTAAGGTGCGCACAGGCACAACACCCGGAGAGAGTGGACTATATCAGCACCAAGGACTCTGGAGGTCGCACCTCCAGTCGCACTGCAGCGGCATTGGCAGCTGGATTGGCTGCCTTCCCGTCCCTTCCTGTCTCACTTCTCACTCCCTGATGGAGCTTCCTGGCACCACCTCTCAGATCAACCCAATTTAAGAATGGCACAGCAAACAGAAGCTCCAGAGGGGAGAGCGCCGTGCAGCAAAGGTCTGGACGCGAGGATGCAGCATCGCCTCAGTCGCTTACCTCCTCGCTGGGACACAACACTGACAACCACAATGTGAAGGAGGAGAGGTTTATTTGGGCTCATGTTTCAGCCCATAGTTGGCCACCGCCAAGGCAGGACGGCATAGCAGAGGGGTCTGGTGGAGAAAGCAGAGTGCGCAGGGAAATAAATTCTTCCAAGTCGCACCCCTGTAATCCGGTCATCCTGCAAACACCTGGGCTGTGGGAGGGCTCTCAGATCAAAACCACGAGTGTCTCGTGCGGTTAGTGGTTTCTTAGGAGGTCCATTATCTTATATAATCATTGCTGTATGACTGCAGGAATAAATCACTTATAAGTTTTTGATTTTTAAAAACTTTTTATTTTGAAATAATTACACATCTACCAGCAGGGGCAAAGAAAAGTCCCATAGAACCACTTTATCTATTTCCCCATGGAGTTACATCTTACGTAAGTTTTGTATCGTATCAAAATCAGAAGTTTGACACTGATGTAAAGTTTGTCAATAGTTATCATTTCATCACACTGATATAGGGGAATGAAACTCTCAACCTACTATATGTCCAGTACAAGTTCATGTTCTCAAAAATCAAAGAATGAATTTTAGGAACAACGGAGGGTAAGAGCAGAATATACTTATTAAGAGAAAGAAGGTTTCTGTCTGAGGGACTCGGTCTTTTCTAGGGACTTTTATAGAGTAAAACCACGAGGTGAGACGGGTCCAAGGTGGGGAAAAGTGGGAACTCACAAGATGGGCATAAGGTGGGGCATAACTATGGTTAACTAATAAGATTAATTGCTCAGATAAAACTGATTAAATCAGGGACAGATGGGGAGGCGAGTCATGTAGTAAGCAGAGATGCTTAACAGCAGTGACTCTTCCTGGAGGGGGTTGGGATGCTGGCTCCTGACTTCCTCCGGGTGATACAGAACTATTGCAACTGTCATCCTTAGGATGCGGGTGTGTTTGCTTTGCTTTTTGTCTTGAGAGCTGGCCCACAGCAGAGGTGCCTGTCTCCTCAGAGGTCACAAGGGGTCTGGTCTTCTGCACTGGCTCCTTTGAGGGCCCAGCCCTGTCTGACTGCCAATAATATTTCTAACTAACTCAGCTGCCTATAACAACATGTGTAGATTTGTATAAGTAGCAAGATACAGAACAACTCCATTACCACAGAAGGCCTTCCTTCCTGGTACCCCTAGGATGTCTGGCCCACTATGCAGCCCCTCCCAGCCCCCACAACCACTAATATCTCAGTCGCTATAGCTTTTTCTTTTCAAGAATGTCATGCAGATAGAACCACAGAATACAATCTTCTGAGACTGACTTTTTCACCTTGCACAATTGTATATATTGTTTGCTACTTTTTATTGGTGAGCAGTGTTCTACAGTACTGAATATATCATAGTTTGTTTATTCACTCACCTATTGACAAACATTTTGTCTGCTTACAGATTTTAGCAATCACAAATAAAGACATTATGGCAAATTTCATGAAAGTTTTTATGTGGACAGGAGTTTCCATTTATGTGGAATAAATGCCTGGGGCCGTAACTGATGAGTCATAATAAGTGTATGTTTCATTTTTAAAAAGAAATTGCTGAACTATTCCCAACAGCAATGGATGAGAGATTCAGTTTTCCTCACACCCATCAGGGTTTGGTTTTGGAATGTCCTCTTTTAAAAAATAAAGTTTAGCTGTTCTAGTGGGTGTGTGGTGATATTCCATCATGGCTTTCATTGGCATTTCCTTCGTGGCTAGTGACCTTGAATGTTTTTATGTGCTTATTTGCTATGTGCACATCCACGTGTCTTTTGCTCATTTTTAAATATACGGCCCAGGAGGCAGGCAATCTTAATACATGCACACTGCAGGTACTTTAAAAGAATGTGTATTCTATTACTGGGTGAAGGTCCCATCAATATCAATGACACAAGACTGGTGTTGGTGTTGGGTGGAGCTTTTCTACAACCTCACTGACCTATGCCTAGTTGTTCTATCCATTGTGGAGAGAGGGATGTTGAAGTCTCCAGCTATTCTTGCAGGTTCACTTCTACTTTTAGTTTCATCAGTGTTTGACTGGTTTATTTTGAAGGTCTGTTACTGGGTAAATCCACACACAAAGTTACTCTTCCTCTTTTCTTTTTCTTTGTCTTTTTGAGACAAGGTCTCACTATACAGTTCAGGCTGTCCTTGAACTCACTTTATAGCCCATGCTGACCACAGACTCACAGCAATCCTCCTGCCTCAGCCTCTCAAGTGCTGGGACTACAGGTATGTGCAACCACACTCAGCCTAGGGTTACTCTTCTTGGTGAGTCCTTCTTATTATGATCTTATTTTTATTCCTGGTAATTTTTTCTTGCTCATGGTTCAACTTTATCTGAAATTAGCCTTCTAATTGTTTATCATTATTTAAAAAAAAGTCTGCCTTTGTACTCATTTACAATTACTAGAAATTCTTGGTTTATAGGCTTTTAACTCCAAGTATTTAAAGACTTTTGACTATTGACAGATTGCCCTGCATAAATTTACACCTCGATGTTTGGCCATTACCTGCTTAACATAATTATAAGTTAATGACTGCCTTCTCTGAGGTGGGAAGCAGAAATGTTATCTCCTAACTCCCTGCGGGTGAGGGCAGACCTGGCCAGCCCATCGCTAATGACTTATATCCTCAAGTGTCCTAGCAAAAAGTCAAGGGATCTAAAATCCATGAATCAAGAAATGGAGGCAAACGTGTTCTGAGGCTCTGCAGTAAATTCCAGCAGCAGCAGTCCTAGGAACTGGGAGCAGTGGGACAGCTGGATGTGCTAGGATGGGGCAGGTGCTGGACCCAAGCGGCAGAGAGCTGGGGCATCTGCCCTGAAGCCCCTCTGCCACTGTGTGTTTTAAAAGCAGCTCACCTAGGAGCACACCAATGTTCACAGCAGCACAGTTCATAATAGCTGATCTTGGAAACAGACTTGATGTCCATCAGCAGGTGAATGGATCAAGACAAAACGTGGTATTTACACATGGAGGACTGCCCTGCCATCAAGGCTAAATGTCAGTCATCTGTAGGCAGGTGGATAACGCACCTGGAGACTGTAATGTAGAGGAGAACAAATCAAACATGTCAGTTTAACTGTCACATGATTTCTCTTAAATGAGAGACCCAAAGCATAAATTAAAGAGCATAATAAAAGAGAGGCAATAGGGAACAAGGAGATAGATATTTTACAAATGGAAAGGGAGCCGGGTGTGGTGGCTCACACCTGTAACCCCAGCATTCAGGAGGTTGAAACAGAAGGATTGTTGAGAGTTAGAGGCCAGCCTGAATTACATAGCAAAACCCTGGCTAAAAAATCAAAACAAACAAACAAACAAACCAACAACAAATGGAAAGCGGGGGAGAGAGGAGAGTGGAAGGAGGAGTAAAAAGAATTAAGATGTTATACGTACATCTACCAACTCCCCACGATGAGTGGTCAGGATGCACTACAAATACGTACTAACACAAATTAAATAAATAAATAAAAACAGGTCAAGCTTATTTGGCTTTATAAATTGCATTTGGTTTATCGGCGGAACTTGAATTTAAATTTATTAGCAGAACTTTCATAGCTGTGCAATCCTAACAAGCAAATGCCGTTCAGTGCACAAACACTAACTCCCGCGATTGCGCAGGTGGAGCAGGTAGGGTGCCTTGGGACGTAGACTACAACTCCCAGCATCCCGCGCGCCCGGGCGCCGTGCCAGCGGAGGTCAGCTCGGAGTCCCCGTCTGCGCACGCGCCGGCCACTGTCTGCGCACGCGCACATATGGCTCCGGGCTCGCCACCCGGCAGGCGCACGGTGGCACCTGCGAGTCTGAGGTGGCTGGCTGAAGGAACGGGTTAGCGGGCTGCGCTCGCTGCCGGGGTCTCCCAGCCTCGGGGCGGCGGCAGCGGGGCCGCGAGGTGAGGGGCTCCAGGCGAGGCGCGCGCTGGGGGGCGGCGCCGGCAGGGGACCCGGGCCCGGCGGCGCGGCGGAACGCCCGACAGCGACAGTGACAGCGACGGTGACAGCTGCGCCGCGACGGCGGGGTGGACCGAAGCGGGGTGAACCCCGGCCACCCGCGTGCCTTGCCAAAGCGGGGTCTCCGTTCGGGCCCTGCGGCGGGGTCGGCGGCCAGGCCCCCACAGAGAGACCGGCTCGGCCCCCAGGTGTCCCCGGGACAGGTGCGGCCGTCCGCGTCCTGGCTCCGGTTACTGGCGAGTGCTCTGGAGCCGCGCACCCACCCTCTCTGAGCCTCAGTTTCTTTTTCTGTGAAACGGGGATGCAGGCACCTCCCCCGGGGTGCTGTGGGTGAAGCGCGATCGTGCTGAGCAAGCCTTCAGCAGACGTCGTGCTTGCGACATGCGGGGAGTGTTAGAGCCGAGGCTGGGTCCCTGCTCTGACTTTCTGGAGCCCGGTGCCTCGTCTGCCTCCCCCTAGAGTTTGGCGATCTCCCAGCTCATGTCTTCCCACTCCGGATGAGGAGTCTCTGTCCCAGGAGGTAGCAGAGCCAGGAAAGAGCACAGACCCTCGTCCGCAGGGGAGGGTGCTGAGGACTGGCCCAGTGTGGCCATGCCAGCCTCCTGGCGGCCTCAGTGTGCTGGGTATCCGAGCAGTCGAGTGTGTTCCTAAGCAGCCTTCTGGGCGGCAGGTTCTTGCAATGAGCCTTGCTTGCAAGATAGCAATAATAAACAAAGGTTTTGAGTGAACGTTGAGCTACCCAGAAAATTAAATTACTATGTGCCTGTTCCCCAAGGGACGGCACTTGTCCCAGTCTTAGTCACCACGGGGTTACTCTCCCCAAGGACCTACTCGTCCTGTGATTCTCTGGGTTTTTCTAATTGGATGAAATAGAATCCATAGATGTCGTGATGGAGTTTGGCGTCCCAGCCCCACCACTTAGTAACTGTGAGCTAGTACTGGCCCTGAGCATGGCTTACAGGAGAAATGCAGTTAATGATAAAATGTGACTAATGATATTCGCTTTCCTGTTGTAGTAGGGAGTAAACGAGTTAAGCGTGTAAAGTGGTCAGTATGGGCCTGGCATAGAGTACAGGCAGGTAACTAGTTGTTAACGTCATTATTATGGTTAGAGATGCTATTATGAAGATCATCGTCAGGAACAGTGCTTTGCTTGCGTTGTCTGTCGCCACCCACAAACCTGGAACCTCCCTGTGAAGTTGGTGTAATTGTGTCTGTGTCTCAGGCCAGGAAGTGAGTGTTTGGAGGGCTTAAGAATTGGCCTGGTGTAGCTGCTAAGTGACAGAACCAGAGCTCTTATCTGGGTGTCCAACTCCGGCACCCGTGCCGTCTAATTCTCCCGTTCTGCTGCCTGTTGCCTTTTTCTTGGACCCAGTTATGACCTGGGCACCCTCCGGTGTTGCAGCCTGGTTGCACATGTGTGCTCCGGTGCCTGTGTTTGGATGAGCGGTGACACTGGAGGAGGGGTGTCTCCTGGGTGAGTTTGGGAATGAGGGGCTCCAAAGAGGCAGCCCACCAAGGCAGAGGCCTCCATAGGCTTGCATCGCTGGACCACCGGGTGGGTGAGCAGCTGCTGGGGTGGGGCCTGGAAGGCTTGGTTATGAGCCAGAGGCCCTTGTTTAACTGCTGGGAAAAGGGCCTGAGGAGCAGCCCTAGACCGAGCAGAATGCCGCCACCTTCATCCTGCTGCCCCTGAGATCTCATGCTGCTCCCGAGATCTCTTCCATAAAATAGCTGGAGAAAACCATTCTGAGGGCTCTGAGTTCTGAAAAGTGGTGGTTTTGTAATTGTGTACTGATGACTTCATCCTGTCAGCACAGAACCAGGGCAGCTGGGATCATGTCACCCCAAGTGCTGCCTACACTCTCCCCAGGCCAGGGAATGATCACAGCTCCCTACCGGTTGGCCAGTCCTCTTTGCCTGGGTGGGTGGGGAGTAATTACAGCAAGGAACCTTGGGTTGCTGAGTTACCAGCTAGACCTGTGTGTCTGTGTTCCCAGAGCCATCCACACCTGTCTGCCCTGGGGTAATAAATATTGGATGCTTTGAGGTCTACCCTGCTTCCCTGTCACCGATTGTGCCTTCAAGTCTGAGGACAGATGAGCACAGTGCTTAAAAACAAGAACCCTGGCGCCAGAGGCAGTCCAGTCCTGGAGCTCCTACTGGAGCTGTGAGACCTTAAGCAGGGGACTCACCCCCCACTAAGCCCAGGTTTTCTGTGTCAAAAGAAATAGGGCTGGGGTGCAGCTCCCTGGTACAGCTACAAGGGGGGAGTGAGGAAGGGAAGGTGGAAAACACCAGCACCTGCATTGGAGCTTTTTATGAGGCTTAAATGATACAGGGCAGGAACAGGGTTTAGGAGACCCTGGCACGCAGTAGGCGCACAGTGAGGTGAGATGGTGGTAACACTGACCTTCACCCCTGCCCTAGAACCAACAACCTCTTTCTTTTAGCGAGCCCGGGTAGGGTTTGATCTTTATTCACTTCCTGGTTTCCCATGTCTTCTCTGGTACCTGCCCAGGGTCCAGTGTCCACAAGAAAGATCTTTCACTGTGCCAGTGGCGACTGCTGTGGCTGCAGTCTTATGCTGAGAGGTTTTCCCTTTTGTCCCTTTTGCAGAATACAGCAGAGAGCAACCTTCTTTGCGGTGTAGTGAGTACAAAGCTCAACCCAGTGTCGGGAAGGGGTCTGGGACCCTTGTCTGCTGTGTGACCACTCTTCCAGTGCAGTCCTTGTGTGGGGTCATCTTAGACCCGGTGATGAAATGCACCCTGGTCCTCCAGCAGTGAAGGTTGGCAGCAGGAGTCCTGGCCCACCCGGAGAGGGGATCAGGAGTTGCCCCGTCCTGCAGTAAGGAACTGGAGAAGCTGCCCGGCCTCGCGCTGTTCAGAGACCTGGACACATTTCTTGCCACTTGCACACCACAAGCTGTGCCATTGGTACGGGAAGGAACAGGTTGGGCACATTTTCTAGCAGGCTAGTATTGGGCTGCTTCTGTTCCCCTTGCATTTAGCAAAGGCTGGGGTCAGACCCATTTTAGCCTTTAAGATGGGGAGGGTCATCCTCAGTTCAGTCAGTCCTTTCCCGGAGCTGGACAGGAGTTCCTTGCCGAGTACCATGGATTGGTCGGGCTGGGACAGTTTAAGAAGCCGTGGAGCAGTTCCTCTTACCATCGAGCACACGCGAGAATCAGGTGGAAGGACCTGGACCCTGCTTGCAGAGAGATTCTGGTGCAGCAGCTCTGGGCTGGGCGGGGCTCAAGGTTCTGTATTGTTGATATCCCGGTGACCCAGAATCTGCCGGTCCCACTTTGGAGGTGCCTGTGACTGGCCCTCTCCACTGGTGCACTGCACCATGGTCCATCTGGAGCAAGGCCATTTCCTGGCAGGGCCTCCGGGTGCAGGCAGCTCTGACCTGTAAGAAGTCCTTCTCCCTGAGGGCTGAAGGGAACTGGGTATGGAGTCCTGTGTGCCCCTGACCCTCACCTGCGCCGGGCCCAGCTGGTGCATGTCAGTGTCATGCCCACATGGGCCCACACAGGTGGAAGGGTCCTCTCACCCCCGGAGCAGCCTCGCCATGGAGTGAGCATAGCTCCAGTGGCCAGCACGGGATGAGAGCATCCTGCCCAGGATGGGGCTCTCACCTTTGTGCTGTCCTGCATCCCACAGCGAGGATCTCAGGCGGAGCCCCAGAGGGCAGGTGAGGGGGCTGACCCCTGACAGGCCTAGGTGGAGGAAAAGCCTGGGAACAGCTGGCCCTGGCTTCTAAATGATCAAGGCGATAGATGTCAAGGAAGGGCCGAGGAGCTGTCCCAGGTTGGACACCAGAGGGACAGGGTAAGCAGAGGCCATGCCTTGGCCTAAATTACGTTGTGGACCGCAGGGTGGAGACCGCAGACTCATGACAATATCATGTCAATGTGAACTTCCTAAATTTGTGTCGTGCAAGAGAATCTTCTCATTCTTCAAAAATACACACTGAAATATTAAATATTAAGGCCTGCAAGGATAAGATGTCCCCAACTTACTTTTGTATGTTTGTTTGTTTTTGTTTTTGTTTTTTGGAGACAGGATCTCACTATGTAGTGCAGGCTGGCCTTGAACTGACTTATAATAGCCCATGCTGGCCTTGAACTCCCGGCGATTCTCCTGCCTCAGCCTCCCAAGTGCTGGGATTACAGTTGTCCACTACCACACCTGATTCCAGTTTATTTTTAAAGGGTTTAGAAAAAAAGTTAGTATATGTGAAGAGAATGATAAAACAGATGTGTCAGAAAAGCAGCCGATGGATTGGTAAGAGCATTGGAGAGTTCTTTCTACCACACATGCACCTTTTTTTGCGAGTTTCAGATTATTTCCAAATAAAAGGAAGAAAAGAGGGCCGGGAGTTTGGCTCAGTGGCTTACGCGCCTGTCAGGCAGGCATGAGGTTGTGAGTTCAATCCCCGGTGCCGCAAAAAAAAAAAAAAAGGAAGAAAAGTTGCAGGCACTGGCGAGCCTGCATGCTGAGGGTCTCCTTGCTGCTCTGCGTGTAAGCGAGGGCAGCTGTGACCTCCCCAGGCTTTGGTTTTGCCATCTGTACGATGAAGACACTCACAGGGAGGCAGAGACACTCACCTCATGACTGGCCAGTGGGCGCAGGCTACGAGAGTGTCATCTTCATTAGGAAAGGGAAGAAGCCAGGGTGACCATAGTGACAGGACCGTAAGGGAGCCCAAGTGGAGACCTGTCATCTCCTGCCACTCGCTGATGTTGAGCTCCTGCCTCCCTGGACAGGGACACTGGTCACCTGGCCACGGAGGGCTCCCCCTGCCAAGGGCCATGCTATGGTCCCCTGATTCCTGGGGCTTCGCTGGAGAACCTGGGGCTCCAGGCAGATTTCACCCCGTGCCATCCCCACAGCTGCGGCGCCCAGTCTGCCCTTCTGCATGTTAAACCAGGCCATCCCTCTCTAGGGTGGCGGAGGACCCCAGAGCTTGGGGCACACTGGAGGGCCGGCGTGGCCGTGCTTGCTGGACCCCTCGCAGGGGCTGCTGGGCCCCCCTCCTCCTGTTGCTTGGTGACTGATCGGTTCCCCCTGGAGTGGTGTCTCCTGGCTGCAGGAGCTCAGCCCCGTCACTCAGCCCCAGGGGCCCATTAGGATGTGTTACACACCGGGTTCTCAGTGCCCCGTCAGAACTGTGTTTGGGGTTTCTTTTAGTTTGTAGTTTCACCTTGAAAACTTGGTACACTGAGAGCTGCCTCCCTTTGTGAGCCTCACGACAGGTTCCCATTGTTTGGTTCCTGTCTGCTTGTGGGTGACCACATCAGGATGCAGTGGTGCCACTCTGTGACCAGAGGGGACCACGGAGGCAGGTTAGCTTCCTAGGGTCCCGTGTGTGCCCAGCAGAAACACAACACAGCGGGCGGTGGTGAGCAGAGGGCCTTGTCATTCGGAAGTGAAGCCATGTGGAGAGGTTGCCGGCTCCCCTGTGGCTGGAGCAGCCTCCTGCCTGGCTGCACACCCTGGGCACGGCCTTAGTGAGACTGGCAGCGTGGGCGCCAGGTGAGCCAGGCCGGACCTCTGTGGATTCTCCTCCTGCAGGAGTCCTCACCGTCGCCGAGGGGACCTGGGGCCCCGACGTCAGCTGCTGGCTCAGGGTTCATGTCTGCAGCGTGGAGTTTGCCGAAACACGGTGTTATCCTGTCATGGCGTTAGCTTGAGAAGGTGAGCTCTTAGTCACTGTTAAACGTGCTAACTTTACGGGGACCGCTTGGAAGCTGAGGGTGTTTTGCCGAGGATAAACATCTTTGCTAGGAACTCTGCCAATGACCTTGGTTTTGGTGCACACGTGAGCGTCTGTTACTAAATCCGATGCCACATCTGCCTTTGGGGGAGAAAGCGCTGCTGCCCAGGGTAGTGTGTGAGATGCATTCACGCAGGACCCAGCGCTTCCATAGTTCAGCACTCGTACACTCAGGCTGCATTTAGGTTAAAACACTTTCAATGACAGGACAGGGATTCTCGCACCATCAGTTGTAAATAGGTCCAGGCCTTACAGTCAGATTGCGCCAGGTGTGGTGGCACACTCCTGTAATCCCAGCACCTGGGAAGCTGAGACTGGAGAATCGTTTGCAAGTTCAAGACTAGCCAGAGCTACAAAGTGAGCCCAAGGCCAGCCTGAACTGCATAGCAAGACCCTGTCTCAAAACAAAACAAAACAAAACAGAACAGTATATGATGACTTATAGTCAGATTGTTGCTGTGCTCATGGGAACCTGGCCATGGTCCCAGACTGCGTCTGGTAGGTGCTGGCTGCCCGGCCCTCAGCTCAGTGCCCCACTGTTGTTGGGGGTGTGGCTCATGTCTCTGGCCTTCCGGAAGCCAGGACCTGCAGGGGGCAAGGCCACAGGAGTGTGTTGCTTTAGACCACAGCTCCTGGTGTCCCCTGCTCCAGCCCGTGGGCCCATGCCTGGTCTGCACTCCATCAGCCTGGCTGCCAGGCCTCACAGAATAGGACCTCACACATTTTAAATGGGTTTCTGGTTTCTCTGGACAGAATCAGAGGTGCGTCACCCTCCTCCATCCATGCGTTGCGGCCCCAACCCCCAGCTTCTGCGTTTGGAGACGGGGTCTTTAAGGGAACCAGCAGGTCCGGGGAGGTTGTCGGTTGGGGCCCTGGTGACATCCAAGTGCCCCAAACCGGGGAGAAGATGCGACACCATGTGCAGATCCCACTCCGGTCCACATGGGCTGAGGGATTTGGACAGGTTTACTTCTGCCTCCCGGCCTCCGTGCCCTGAGCTGTAGAATGGGGTATTAGGAATATATTGGCCTCTTAATGTTAGTTTGAGGGTTAAGTGAGGAAATGAGTGTATGATTTTTAGTGCACGCTATCTGGAACATAAAATGTCAGAGGTGGTGGCTTTGATTGTTTATTTTTTATTTTTTGCAGTACTGGGGATTAAACCCAGTGCCTTTGCACCAAGCTACAGCTCCAGCCCTCTTTTTATTTTATCTTCTGAGACAGGGTCTCACTAAGTCACTGAGTTGCCCAGACTGGGCTGGAACTTGTGATCCTCCTGCTTCAGCCTCCCAGAGTACTAGGATTACAGTCTTGTGCCACCATTCCTGGCTTGACTGTATATTTTATACTGAAATTGGCTGGCTAGGCAGGGAGGAACTTGTATAAATTTATGGACCAGTCTTGATAGGGGAAGGGAAATGAATCACTGGGTAAGTCTCTGAGTGTGCCTCTCAAAGGGCCAAACTGAGTGCAGGTGCAGTCCCCGTGAGAACTGGTGTGAAGCCTTGTGGCTTATTTGGTCCCTCCGCTGTTAACACTGCCTGGTCTCAGGTTCCATTTCTTTAGAAGCAAGCTTCTCTGGCTGAGGTAGGAAGTCCTTCACATCCAGTGCCTGTGATCGGAAGTGACAGCTCCAGCCTGGGCACTGAGCAGCGTTTGCTCGGAGTTGGGCAAGGCAGTGGGGCGCGCCAAGAGTGTTTCAGCTTTCTCTCTACCCTCTCCTTTTCCTCTCTGCTGCATACTTCACTTACTAGGGAGAAACCAGCTGAGCGAAGTTGCCAGTTTTATACATCCACATTCAGGAGTTTCTACCAATGCGTTTTCTCTGGCTTCTCCACGGCCCCAGGAGGAGGTGCTACACTTTCCTGCTTACTGCCGGGAGGCCTGAGATCAAAGAGCGGCCTGAGTCCAGGGAGCTGGAGCTGAGTCGAGTCCGTCTGGCCTTTAATCTCTATGTGTAGTGTGCACCCTCTTTGGGGAGCTACCTGCAGCCCACAGAGCACCCCAGAAACTCAGAGCTAGGCTGGCTTGGGAATGCCACCTAGTAGACATGACTGCTTAGCAACAGCATTACAGGTGTCTCGGGAGAGCAAAGCTGTCTGTCCAACTCACTGTGGGGTCAGCTCCCCGAGGCTGAGGCATGGTATGGTCTAGGGCATCTCGTCAGGCACAGCAGTGCCAGGGACAGAGTGGGCAGAGGCGTACCAAAGAGGGGAGGGAGGCCCTCACGCAGCCACGCTGGCGCAGGCCCACGGCGGATGAGAACCGGAGATGGGCATGTGGGGACCATCGGCTTCATTGGAACGGAACATGGATGCGGGTCTCCCCAGCCTGGGTGCGCTGCCACCACTGGGGACAGCTTTGTTTCACCTTCCAGCCATGCCGCTGCCACCACTGGGGACAGCTTTGTTTCACCTTCCAGCCATGCCGCAGATGTGCTGTGTGCTTGTTAACAGCAGCATTCCTCCATGGGTTAGTTTGGCTAGTGGTTTATCAATCTTACCTATCTTTTCAAAGAATCAACTCTGTGTTTCATTGGTCCTGTGTGTTGTCTCTGTCACATTAATACCAGCTCTGATCTTTATTATGTGTTCCACTGGGTTTGGTTTTTGTTTTTGTTTTTGTTTTACAAAGAATTTGAGACATATTGTTAGATTATTTGAGATCTTTCTGATTTTTTGATGTAGACACCCATGTCTACAAATTTCCCTCTTAGAACTGGCTTTCCCATATTCCAGAGGTTCTGGTATGTTGTATTGCTGTTTTCATTTGTGTCTAGGAATTTTTAAATTTCCTCCCTGATTTCTTCAATAATCTACCGGTCATTCAGAAGTGAATTGTTTAATCTTCATGTGTTTGTGTAGTGTCTGTGGTTTCTTTTGCTGATTTCTAGTTTCATTCTGTTCTGATCTGATAAGATGCAAGACACTATTTCTTTTGTATTTGTTAAGGCTTGCTTTATGGTCTAAAATATGATCTGTTTTAGAGTATGTTCCATGAGCTGCTGAGAACGTGTATTTTGTAGTTGGACAGAAAGTCCCGTAGACATCTGTTAAACCCATTTGCTCTCTGGTGTAGTTGACCTCCGATATTTCTCTCCCGATGTTTTTTGGTGTGTGTGTTGGCGGGGTGGGGGGGGGTCTGGGTGACCTATTAGTGCGAGTGGAATATTGAACTTACTCGCTGTTCCTATAGGTGGGCCTATATATCCCTTTCTGCTGAGTACTGTTTGTCTTATGAAACTGGGCACACTGATTGTTCTGTGCATACTTATTTACAATTGTTTTATTTCCCCGGTGGATTGTTCCCCTTTACCAGCATGTGGTGGCTTTCTTTGTCTTGTCACATTTTGTCTTGAAGTCTGTTTTGTCAGACGTGAGTTTAGCTGCTCCGGTTTGCTCTCAGGTCTGTTTACACGGAACACTGTTTTCCGTCCCTTCACTGTTAGTCTACATCTTTGCTACTGAGTGTGTTTCTTGCAGTCAGCAGAGTTGGATCTTGTTTTTTAATCCAATCTGCCAGTCTGTGTTTTTTAACTAAAAAAAAAGTTTTCATTCAGTTATTTAGAAAGGTATGTACTAATTCCTGTCATCAAGTTGTTTTTCTAATGCATAGATCTTTCCTCATTCTCCATAGTTTATTTACCCTTCTCCTGGGTGTAGAGTTCCTGTAAGTATCTTCTGCAATACTGGCTTAGTGGTTGTGAATTTCTTTAGTTTTTTTGCTTATCTTGAGTTGTTTATTTCTCCTTCAATTTTTCAAGATAGTTTTGCTGGATATAGTAATATGGATTGGATATATCATTCCGTGCTCTCCTGGCTTTTAGGATTTCCACAGATAAGGCTGAAGTTATTTTCATGGCTTGGCCTCTACAAGTGGCTTGGCATTTCTCCCTCGCTGCTTTCAGTATTCTTCTCTTCTTCTGTATGCTTGCTGTGTTAGTGGTGATGTGTTGCGGGGAGATTCTTGATGGGTAATGCCTGTTTGGGGTTCTAAATGTACCCTGTACCTGTACCTGTACCTGTACCTGATAAGTCTGTATTGTTCCCAACACTTGGAAAGTTTCCTGTTATTATTTCACTGAATAGATTTCTGCGCCCAGCTCTCCCTCTCTCCATGACCATCTCTTCCCAGAGTCCCTGAAGTGTGGCTGATCTGCCTCTGATTCCTACAGCGGCCTGTCTTCAACAGTAAGTCCCCGTCGAGGTGAGCCCGGTGTGTCCCTCCCGGACATGCCAGGCTCTGCAGTGATTTCCTCTCCAGTGCCAGCCTGCCATGCAGAGGGAGTCGCTCTCACGGTGAGCGCACCCTGACTGCAGGCTCCCCCTGGGCTGGTGCTCCAAGCCCCTGTCTCTCCCTAGGCTCGGGATGACCTCGTGTTTGTGGAGATGGTGTCCATGTACTAGTACTGCCCGCCAGCTTTGCTCCTTTCTCTGCCCTGTCTTCTGCTTCACAGTTTCTGACTTCCTGCCCACACATGCTTGATTCCCAGAGCTCTTCTTCTCTTTTGCTCACTGAGTAGCTGTTCTCTGGGTGTCTCCATCCTGGGTCCAAGAGAGGCTGCAGTCTGCTGCCAGTTTCAGTCTGCCATATTGAAAGTCCCTTTCCTGTCTCTTACAAGGGCGCTTTCATTGGATTCAGGGTGCATCCTAATACAGTGTGTCCCCATTTTAAGATCCTTCACTAACGACATGTGCAGAAACCTTCTTTCCAAAATGAGGCCATCTTCTGGGATTCTGGCTAGGTAGGGATTTTAGGCTGACACTGTGCAGTCGCTGCATCATGTCTGGATAGGAAGCAGGTAGAAGGGGTCTGGTTCCATCTGGAGGTAGGTGGAGGCCTGAGACTGCAATCTCCTCATCTTCCGCCTTCCTCGGCACCCCAAAGGTAAAGGTCTGGAGGTGCGGTCAGCCCTAGTTCACCATGTCCTGTATCTTCATTTCTTTCTTGGTCGAGAGGGGTCTCAGGGACAGTATCCTTTTTGGCATGGCAGGTGACCTTCAAGTAGCTTCTCCTTTGTCCTCAGAGGCATATAGTGTGGGTGGGCAGTGGCAGAGAGTTTAGACCCCAGCCTGTGCCCGGGAAGCCGCCTCTGCAGCAGAGCCCAGCGCCAGGCCATCAGCATCACAGAACAGGCCCTCCTGCCACGCCCTGGCAAGGTGTCTGGAAGTGTCCTAGGGTCAGGCTTCGTGGTAACAGACGAGGTCACTGTCAGACAGGGTGACTCAGAAAGCCCAAGTGCCCATTCCCTGGGGGGAGCCACACAAGCCCCTTCTCTCCCATCCCTCTGAGAGCAGAGATCGGAAGCCGTCCCTTCCTCCTGCCTCGGCTGAGCTGTGTCGCTCCTGGTACCCTGCTTCATACTGGGGTGCTAAGCGGGTGAGGAGCTGAGGCTGGCGTGCGGCTTCCTCCTGGCCTTCCTGACACTAACGGGCCAGAGAGTGACAGGCGTGGTCTGTGGTCGCAGGGTCCTGGCCGTAGCAGTTGGCCATCACGCATGGTGCACATCCCACGTGCAGCGTGCTGCTGTGGGCACGCTCAGAGGTTCCGGGAACCAGGTGACGCGGACCGGCAGCCCACAGAGCATGCAGTTACGGCTCGGGCCACCCTGGCTGGGGGCGGGCTGCGGCTCCTCCAGACAGCTGGAAGTTCACCCTCGGCTCTTCAGCTCCCGAGGTGTCACAGTGAGATGAGACAGGTGACCACAAACCAACCGAGTCATCCCCAGGAGAGAGCACACTCACAGCTCAGGACAGGGCTTATGCTGGGGGAGGTTAAGAAGCGCTTGGCCTTCCCCGAGGCTGGCTGCACCCTGCAGTCCCCTGGACTGGGGACCACGGTTCCGGTCGGAATGGGGTGGATGGTTCATCGCTGTCCCTCCCACCGAGGGAGCTGACACACTGGACACGATGGGCCAGGGAGAGGAGCAGCACGGGCGGGTCCCCTGAGCTTCCTGTCATCTGTGTGTCCAGGTGGGTGCCAGGAAACACCAGGAGTGGAGGCCACAGTCCGGGCCCTCTCACCAGAGGCCAAGGGAGGGAGCAACCTAGCCGAGTGGGAACCCTCGGACACGAAACCCCCTTCCTGGGAAGACCGCTTCCCCGCCGGCACAGAGGCCTGACATCCCCCCCAACCCCTGTGGGAGGCCTGGGCGGGGCCCGGGACCACAGGCCTCTCTGCCTCCGCCTGGGTCTCTGCGGCTCAGCCCAAGGTCTCTGTGCTGGCTGAGCCTGGCTGGGCTTGGCTGATGGCTCACTCGGGTCTGGGGGCCCGCTGAACTGGACGGGGTGTGACCAAGCTACTGGAGCCGGCAAGTGCGCCCCAACACGCGCCTCAGGGCAGGGCCACTGGAGACAGGGCACTGGCAGAGCGGGTGATGCTTCCTGTGGGCACCCTGCGCCAGGGCCCTCGGCTGGGCGGGCACACGAGCCAGCGGCATCTGGCCGGCGGCATGGGAGCGAAGTGTGTCGGGGCTCCGCACCGCCCGTGCCCACTCCTTTCCCTGTGCTTTCTCTCCCCTGCAGGTCTGCGCTGTTCCTCCGGCGTGCGCGGGGATGGGTGGCGCTTTCCTGCGGCCGTGGTCACCTTAGTCCCACGGCGGTGGCCCTAGGATGCACCTGTCTGCAGTGCTCAACGCCCTGCTGGTGTCCGTGCTGGCCGCCGTCCTGTGGAAGCATGTGCGGCTGCGCGAGCACGCAGCCAGCCTGGAGGAGGAGCTGGCCCTCAGCCGCCAGGCCCCGGAGCCCGGCGCAGCCCCGCGCATCGACTACCCCAGGGCGCTGCAGGTCCTGACGGAGGGCGGCACGCACATGGTGTGCACGGGCAGGACGCACACCGACCGTGTCTGCCGCTTCAAGTGGCTCTGCTACTCCAGTGAGGCCGAGGAGTTCATCTTCTTCCACGGCAACTCCTCGGTCATGCTGCCCAACCTGGGCGCCCGGCGCTTCCAGCCCGCGCTGCTTGACCTGTCCACCGTGGAGGACCACAACACGCAGTACTTCAACTTCGTGGAGCTGCCCGCCGCTGCCCTGCGCCTCATGCCCAAGCCCGTGTTCATCCCCGACGTGGCCCTCATCGCCAACCGCTTCAACCCGGACAACCTCATGCACGTCTTCCACGACGACCTGCTACCCATCTTCTACACGCTGCGCCAGTTCCCGGGGCTGGCCCGCGAGGCCCGGCTCTTCTTCATGGAGGGCTGGGGCGAGGGCGCGCACTTCGACCTCTACAGGCTGCTCAGCCCCAAGCCGCCCCTGCTGCGGGCCCAGCTCAAGGCCCTGGGCCGCCTGCTCTGCTTTCCCCATGCCTTCGTGGGCCTCTCCAAGGTCACCACCTGGTACCAGTACGGCTTCGTGCAGCCCCAGGGCCCCAAGGCCAACATCCTGGTGTCCGGCCACGAGATCCGGCAGTTTGCGCGCTTCCTGACGGAGAAGTTGACCGGGAGCCACGCCACACCCCCGCTGGCCGAGGACTACATCCTGGTCTTCAGCCGCACCCACAACCGGCTTATCCTGAACGAGGCCGAGCTGCTGCTGGCGCTGGCCCAGGAGTTCCACATGAAGACGCTGACGGTGTCACTGGAGGAGCACGCCTTCGCAGACGTCGTGCGACTGGTCAGCAACGCTTCCATGCTGGTCAGCATGCATGGGGCACAGCTGGTCACCGCGCTTTTCCTGCCACGGGGCGCAGCCGTGGTGGAGCTCTTCCCCTACGCCGTCAACCCTGACCACTACACGCCCTACAAGACACTGGCCACACTGCCTGGCATGGACCTGCAGTACGTGGCCTGGCGGAACCTACTGCCCGAGAACACAGTCACTCACCCTGAGCGGCCCTGGGACCAGGGCGGCATCGCACACCTGGACCGCGCCGAGCAGGCCCGCATCCGCCAGAGCCGCGAGGTCCCCCGGCACCTCTGCTGCCGGAACCCCGAGTGGCTCTTCCGCATCTACCAGGACACCAGGGTGGACATCCCATCCCTCCTCCAGGCCATCCGGCGCGTGGTGAAGGGCCAGCCAGGGCCGCGCAGGCAGAAGTGGGCAGTCGGCCTGTTCCCCGGCAAGGTGCGCGAGGCGCGGTGCCAGGCGGCTGTGCAGGGCGCCTCCGAGGCCCGGCTCACCGTGTCATGGCAGATGCCCTGGAACCTCAAGTTCCTGAAGGTGCGGGAGGTGAGGTACGAGGTGTGGCTGCAGGAGCAGGGCGAGAACACCTACGTGCCGCACATCCTGGCGCTGCAGAACCACACCTTCACCGAGAACATCAAGCCCTTCACCACCTACCTGGTGTGGGTCCGCTGCATCTTCAACAAGACGCAGCCGGGCCCCTTCGCAGACGTGCTGGTGTGCGCCACGTAGCGGGTGGGCCACGTGGGGAGGCACTG
>RJWM01028866.1:0-25148 GCA_004363535.1 Dasyprocta punctata | reverse complement strand
TTTTTTTTTTTTTTTTTTTTTTGTACCAGGAATCAAACTCAGGACTTTGTGCTTGCCAGGCAGGTACTTACACCACCAAGTTATATCCTTGGCTGAAGTTTCCTTTTAAAAACTAAGAAGGGTAACTTTTCTACCAGCGTATTTCCTCACATCTTTGAGTTCACCAAAACAAATTATGCAATATCTGTTTATTTGTTATTATGCAGATGAGCCTGCCTAACTTTCATGTGTGAAATAAAATAAGATTTTTTTTGGACTACACAGCATTAAAGCTTTTATGGAGGGTGGATTCTGGTGCAATTGGCATTTAGAGGAGGGGAAGCAAAAACTCAAAAATGCAACTCCAAACAATGACTTTCACAACTCAACACGGACTATCCTCCAACCCGGCCACTCTATTCCTGCCACTCCAACGTGTAATCATCATTGTCTTTCTCACCTCATTCTCTCCGTCTGTAGCTATATTTCCTGCAAGATTTGTCTAAAACCTGCTTTCTCCTGAAATCTTTCCCAGTTTCCCAGAGTGAAAACTCCACCTTCAAAGGCCTCTTAGCTGTGACTTTCACAGGCTCGCTCTGAATTCCCATTGCCTTGTAAGGTCCTTGCTTCGTTGCTGGGGTGTAGTCCTTTCTTCCCTATCCATGCTGTAGACACTTTAAGAAGACTCTTCCTTCGCCTTGGGGTCTCTGTGTATGCTCTTTGCCATAAACTAACTCACCCCTGAGCTTGATGAAGAAAGTTTTGCCAAGGACCAAAGAGTTGTTTTCCCAGTAACTCTCACTGGGGAAATTTTCTCTCGACTTTGTCCCTCTTGGCAGGAGGTGGCTGGAGGGCAAGTTAGTGCCTCCAGCCACATTTCTTCTGGGGACTATTTTTCCCTTATTAATTGTGCTGTCAGGATTAAGAATAGCTCACAAGCCAGAGGCAAAGGCTAATGTAGACAATTTTGTATTTTCCTCCTTGTTTTTTTTCTCACCCTACTCCTCGCCTTCCTCCCTCCTTGCTAAATATATATCTCCTTTCTGATTAGAGGTCATGTTTTTTTTTTCTTTTTAAACAAAACTAAGTAAGATGTACATTTAAGTAAAATCTTTATGATTTCCAAAAACAATGTTAAGGTTGTGAGGGCAACAATGTCATATACACATTTTGGCAAGGTGAAACTTCATTGTGTGTTAGTGACAGTCCTGGGTGCATTCTAATTTCCAAAAGCTTAGTTAGCACATGTGTGATTGCAGGAAATGCAAATCTATACACATTAGGCAAATTGAAGGAGAGGATAGAGATTAAGGAGGTTACCCCAGCCTTTCCAATATGACAGGTGTGAGATCTTTTGTGATTTAGGAAACGGGACATTGGTTTCAAAAACCCTGAGAAGGATGGTCCAAAACTAAGGAATTGGGGCAAGATAAGATTGATTCTTTACTTGTTGTCAGGCAACTGCTAGGGTTCAGAAATCCTTTTTAGTCATTCAGAGGCATAGGATAAGGTGGGTGATGCCTGATCTCAACTCCAAAGGAATACAGATTGTAACATGTAAGACTACAATTGGGGCATCGGGCCCTGGGCAACGACCCAAAATGACTTTCCTCAGACTTTACAGCACAGTTACAAAAACAGTATTTGGCAACTGTCCCAAGAAGAGGTTCTGAGAAAGAGCTCAGCGACCCAGCCAAATCGACTCTCCTTCTAGAATTAGGTCAAAGTTGTCAGCAGTAGCTGAGGACTGAAGGCTAAAGTCAGAGCACTGACCAATCAACTCAACGGCAAATTCACTGTGGGCCTCCTTCAGCAACCATTCCTTGGGATTCATCTGCCCAGATGGCAACATTTTCCTCAGAACATATACGAGAAGGAAAAGTTGAAATCCAACAGAAGAAATCAGTCCATAATCCAGAACTTTCCGCTACTCCTTCCTTTCTGTGCTATTTCACAGTTGGCTTCCATCTTCACTTCCTTTTGATTTTAGAACCATCTCATGGTTAGTGAAAAAAAAAATTACTGCAAGGCTATGAACGGATTCCAGCAGCAAGCTTTCTAAGGTCCACATGATTGTGCAGCTTTACCGGCTCCCAGACTCAGTTATACCAACCCCGTCTTACCCAAACCTTCAGTTTTCTTGGCCTCCATAGACCCAAGATGAAACTGAGCCCATCACTGACACTGTTAGTAGCAAACAAAAGGTGAAGCGATAGACTACCAAGATTTAGTTCCAATGATGAACTAAATACCACAGGGGTTGAACTGACAGGATGTACCCCGTTTTGGTGGTAAACCTTGCCTTATGAGTGCCAGAGCTGCTGACCCTGAGGGGGTGAAAAGGAAGGACAATGGTACCCTTGACAATCAGATGTTCTCTTTTACTAGATTTAGAAGAGATGAACCTTGTGAAAGGGCTTTGAAAATAATAAAGTGCTAAGAAAATGCAAGACCATAAAAGAAATATTAGAAGGGATAACATATCATTTATTCCATGCAAAAGGTGAATAAATTCTATCATTATTGTCTTAAATTCAAAATCCAAAAGAGAAATCCAAAATTAGTCTGGGGAAGAGGCAAGAGTACTCTCTAAATGAGCCAGGTACCTGCCAACATCTCCAGCCCCTGTTGGTTGGGTTGGGGCTGCAGATCACCGCTGGCCACAAAACCATGAGTGGAAGTGTTGATGCATTGTAGCGTGCTTGGTCCAGAGTGCTTAGGAAGAGAGGTGGATCTCACACTTGCTCTCCTCCCACTCCAGTGATCCTAGAAATCATGCTGAGATGAAAGTAACCCGAAGGTCTGAGTTGTCTGATGGAGATGTGTCCTTCTGCCTGAGATGCAAGACTTAGTATGAGGGATAAGCCACACAGATTTCAGTTTTGTTTAATACCGGAGCATGGGAAAGTCTAGCTTTTAAAATACATTGGCTTGCCAGGCTTAAGACACATAACTCTCATCCCAGCTACTCAGGAGGTTCAGACAAGAGGGTCACAAGTTTAAGGCCAGTTCGGGCAATTTAGAGAGACCTCATCTCACAATAAAAAAATAAATAAGAAAAGGTGGGGTTATATCTTCTTGCACTGGGGATTCAATTCCCAGTACTGCTTAAAAAAAAAAAAAGATACAAAGTATGATCTAAACATATGGTGAATGTTTAAATTTTTTAAAATTTATTACAGCAAAAGACACGATGTGATTAATCCCTCTAAAAATACTCCTCCTCATTTTGAACTCATGTTTCCCATCACCATGGCCACTTTCTGAATCACGTCTGGAAGTCTTCTTTCATGACGTCTTTCTGAGGTGTGATTAAAAATGCATGTATGTTGCTGGCAAGTGCCATCCAACGGGAAGGCAGCCGAGTAACAACATCATTCTGTGTTCTCATCTACCTTATTCACTAGATCTGGCACCATGCAACTTCTGGCTTTTCCCAAAAGTCAAAACGACCACAAAAAGTACATGTTTTAAATCAACTGAGGACACTGAAGCAATCACAACAACTCAACTAAAGACGTGAAACAGCATTTCCAGAACTGCTTCAGAAAGTGGCAAGAATGATGGGATAAGTGTACTTGAAGCAATGGAGAATATTCTGAGGGAGATTAATGGCAATGTGCCTTTGATTATATTTTTAATTTAATCATTCATCATATTTTTCAATCACATTACATACACTGACTGTTTTTCTTTATTTTCTTCAGGAACTTAATGCTTTACGGAGTTGATCCTGATTAAACAGTGATGGGGGTAAATAGTATATTTGTCAGTCCATTACCTGTTGCTAGTAACACAGTACCCCAAACTAGGTAAGTCATAAAGAAAAGAGGTTTATTTTGGCCCATGTTTGTGGTTAAGGTCCAGGGGCCATATCTGGTGATGACTTTCTGCTGGCTGAGTCCCGAGATAGTACTGGGCATCATGTGCCCGAGAGTGTGGGAGACCTAGAGAAGCTCCCTTTATAGCTTACTCTCTCTCAAGATAACCTGATAATCTACTAATCACATGAATGGATTAATCTACTTATAGGTCAGAGCCCTAATCACCTCTTAAAGCTTCTCCTGGTTCTACATTTTAATAGCACATAATGGGGATTAAATTTTAACATGAGTTTCTTTTCAGAGGGAAGAAAACATATTTAAGCCATAACAGTAGTTCACTTACAATGGCTGTACCATCAATGATCTAGGTATTAAAGAAAAAAAGAGAAAGCCAGTCTCACATCGGATAACACTTTATGCAGTGAATAAAAATTTAACCTAATGGTTTAGTAGATTAAAACAGCTAACTTTGGCATCAAAAGTTTCATTCTAACCCAGTCATTTATTCTAAAACCTAAGTAATTTAATCTCTTTTCTCTGCTTTGGTTTTAAAGTGTAAGGAAGGACTTGCCTCAGAGGGTTTTGGTGAGCAATAAAGAAGAAAACCATGAAGACCTTTTCCGGCACAAAGTGCTGCATAAATGCTTAATGATTTCCTTTAATGATGTCATGGACAGGGACTCTGTACTTTTAAGTGAAACATTTTCATTTGAGTTATAACATGTAATACTCTAGGTGTCAAGTCTCGATGAATGGCTGAAATAAGGCATCCCTTTGCTTTTCTTAGAGCCCAGATAATTTAATCATTTCTCCTTCATTTCTAAAAATTACATCTAATTAAAACATACAAGACTTGTATAACACAGAAGAGGATAATGATAACCTACCTAAAGAAAGGGGACTTTGTCAGATGGCATGAATGATATAGTTGTAAGGCCATCAGCATTGAAATTTTTAAAAGTTACTTTAATTTAGAAAACCACAACTTTCTATTATAGTGAGGTCAGATCAAAATCTCAAGGGACAGGCATTTATTTTCTAATGGAGGTGGGTTCTTTTGTTTTTTGTTCTTTTGGTACTGAGGATTGAACCCAGGACCTTGACACTGAGCTACATTCCCAGACCTTTTTTGATTTTTAAGTTTTGAGACAGGTTCTCACAAACTGGCTATTTCTCAGGTCAGCCTTGAATTCTCAATCCTCCTGTTTTGGCCTCTTGAGCAGCCACTGTGCTTAGATTTTATTTTATTATTATTTTTTTGTGTGTGTGATGTTGGTGGTGGTACTGAGAATTAAACCTGGGGCACTGAGCTGTATCTCCAACCATTGTTTATTTTTTATTTTGGAATGAATTTTTGCTAAGTCATTAGCTAGCCTCAGACTTGTAATCCTCATCTCTCAGCCTCCCGAGTCTGGGACTGCAGGTGTGTACCACCAGGCTTGGCTAGGAGGTAGCATTTTATTCTCTAGAGCAGGAAAGACAACATTTGGTGAAATATATCTAGCGTGAAGAGATCCATTCTCTGTAATTACTATGGGTAGAAAAGGAAAATGGCAAAGACAATTGCTTGGAGATGATGACCTTCAACTTTTTTGCTCTTATAAAAAGGAAGTTATGGAATCCTCTTCTTATTTTCTATGCATGTCCTACAATAAATGAATTTGAGAAACTCTACCCTCTAGATCAATTTGCAAACCTCTGGGCTCAGTTCACACAGATGGACAATCTCTGAGTTGCTCCAGTTCTCAAAGGCCACACACATATGGCCTCTTCCCTTCCACTCATCTTCTCATAACAGCTACAGAATTCTTACTTTGTGCCACTTTTGTACAATGCAATTAACATGATCTCATGTAATCCATACGTTAGTGAGGAGTTGGAACTGCTTATTTCCATTTCACATGAGGAAAAGAGGTTCAGTGAAGTTAGACCGTTTATCCTCAGCTGCACAGCAGGTAAGAAGCAAAGAAGCAGCTCCTGGATTCAGACCGAGTCTGCCTGCTCCCCAGCCTGGGCTGGGCCTTGCACTCATGGGCCTCTGTATGGTACAGGAAGGGAGCGGGGAAGATGGAAGAAGGAAGGGAACAAAGGTTGCTGTCACTTCTTTTTCCTAGAAAGGAAGTTTAGAGCAGGAAACAACCCTATAGTTTTCCAGCCACTTTCACACTTTTTAGAAAACAGATTGTTCAGACAAAGGAAGACACTTTCACAGGTCATGTAGTTCAGAACAGTATAGACCCTGGGATTTCTAATTCCCAGATATAGTCTTTCTATCATGGACCCTCCTGCCTCAGTCTTTATCAATGATGACACACTAGTTGAATATAGCAGTGCTCACCTGTCATACCATCACTCTGGGGGGCTAAAACAGGAGGATCCAAGTTTGACCTCAGCCTGGCAACCTTAGTGACTCGGTAAGACTCCATCTCAAAATAAAAAATATAAAAGAATGGCGACGCAGCTCAGTGTGAAGGTACTGAGTTCAATTCCCAGTACTGCCAGAAAAAAAGAAAAAAAAAAAAAAGACCTCCAAACCACAAACAAAAAAACCCCACCCACTTACATTAGACAATTTACCTCTCAATAATAAAATATGTAAATAATTCAAACTGTTCTAGTGACTTCAATAGCAGTCTATTGGTTGGTAAGGTCAACCCTTAAACGTGTCCACTGTACATTCAACCAACATTTTAGAGCATCTGTCATGTGCAGGGCTGTGTGTCGGAGGTTCACATGTGGCGCTGAGCTGGACTGACTGCTCCCCACCAACACTGAGCAAGCCTAAGGAATCTAACAATTGAATGGATTTGACTCTTCTGTCACATGTCATGGCTAAGAGAGACAGTGTGAAATTGATTCAAAACATTAATTCTTTTAATAATATCCTTTCCATACTCAAATTCTTCTTGTTTCTATAACACCTGGAATACTTAGTTATTGTGAAGGAAGGCATTTTAGTCATACATCAAATACTCGTTGCACAATAGCTATGTACGAGAAAGTTTCTGGGCAGATAGGATGCAACACTAAACAAAGCAGACAAAAGTACCTACCCTCATAGAGATTGCATTCTACTTGAGAAAGCGCCAATAAGCAATAACTATAACAAATAACTTATATATCATTTTTGAAGATCATGTGGGTGAAAGAAAAAAAATAGCAAAAAGTAAGGGAGATTTGGAGTTCGGAGGGGAAGAGGGGCAGATGGCCTTTCACTCAGGATGGTAGAGCAGGACTCACTGAGAATATTTGCACATACAAGTGAGGCATTGAGCCTGGGGATATCTATGCAATGAATATTCTAGCAAAGTAGACAGCCCATTCAAGGCCCGAAGCAAGGAGCAGGAAGAAGGCCAATGTCCCTGAAGCAGAGGGATCAAGAGGGAAAATAGAAGTCAGAGGGAGTGGTGTGCGAGGTGGGCATGCATGTATAGGGAGTTCATGTACAGCATGTAATCCCCTGTAAAGACTATGGCTTCGGTCTAAGTGAAACAGAAAGTCCCTAGATAGTTGTAGGTAGAAGAGGGACATGATGGGACTCAGATTTTAAAAGGATCGCAGTGGCCACTGTGTGGAAAGCATACTTTAGGAGCCTAGAGACCACTTAAGAGATACTGAAGTATCCCAGACCCACGTAGCAGTAGATAAGGTGGAAGAAGTGGTTGGATTCTGGATAACACAGATTTTCTTGGCAGATTAGATGGGATGGAGGTGGATAATGAGCAAAAGAGAAAAGTCCAGGGCAACACCAAGTTTTTTAGACTGAGCAACTACAAGCCTGGAGTTGGGGAGCCACTTCTGGAGGTGGGGAGAAAGCAGGTGCCACTGATACGATGCATGAAAGCAGGCGTTCAGGTGTGGCCGGGTGTGATCTGAGAGTTCTAGGTAGCCATCCAGGTGGAGGGCTGAGCAGTTAGTTGGGGACACAGCCTAAAGGTTTGCAAAAAAGTCTAGACTAGACATGGGGAGCGGCCAAAGCTGGAGATGGATCACACACGTAGGGCTGGAACAAGGCTGTCTGAAAGACAAAGAGCACCCAGTGCAAGCAATGTGAAAAAGTTGCTCCAGTCCAAAGAAGACCAAGCCCCCAGGCAATCCAAGCAATGGGTTGCTAGGCAAAGGAGTGTCACGTGACATCAACCTGCCAAATGTATAAACAAACACACTGCAGTGATTGAGCAGTTCCTTTCCCCCCATCCAGAGAGAGAGCTCCACCTTATCCCAGCTTTCTGGATCTTGTCTTTATTTCTTCACCTTCTCATTGCCCTTCACAGTCCTCACCCTGGGAAGTTCAAGAGCCACTTAACCTGACAGCCAGCGATGTGAATTTGAAGTTCTGCCTCTCTGGAAGACATGATACTGGATGAGGCCACTCTGGGCTTTGCTAGCTGGCAAAAGCTGGTGGACACAACCCACTCATCCAACCAATCTTGTTTTCCAAAAAATGTGAAAAGAAGAAAGAATGACTATGAGCAAGAGGATTTTTTTAAATCATGGAAGCAAATTTCATTTTTAATTTTTTCCTCTATTATGGTAATTGCTTGCGGCCAGGAGTCACAGGCATAGGAAGTTCACAAATATTTGAGCTAAAAGCAATCTTTGAAATTTATATATGCATGAACATATGCACACAGACAGAACCAGATAGTGCTGTGAAGTCCAGAGAATGCATCCTTCTGTATTGTCTCTGGGTAACTAGGATTTCTGTCCACAAGGCTGGCCCAGAGTTCAATAGTCCTGGACCTAAGGAGAAAGAGAAAACAGGGCTTTGTGAGATGGACTTCTAAGTAATCCCCTGTAACCTTGACTGCACTAGCAAATCCTTACATTAGAAGGTCTGCTATCCTTACCATCATCCCACTATTTTAATCTCAAGATGGTGCATATGTTCGGGTTGTAGGGTCATCAGGACCAACCCAGATTTTCAGGCCTGCATCCTTGGGAATGGAAAGCCCTTGAACTCCAGCCACATCCACATGAGAAGTGAGCCAGTTGTAGACGAGGCAGCTGTTGCCTATTTCCAGGAAGACTCTTGCTCAGCAGAAGAACCTCTTCTCCTCTGCCCTCTGCCATCACAACCAACTGAAAATTTTTGGCAAGGAATCCAGCAACATCCAGTCAGGCCTTCTAGTGAACACACGCTCTTGGGAATCCGCTTGCTCCTGCTATGGGCTGGCAGCCACAGTATTTATTTGCTTCCTCTCCAGGGTAGCAAGCATCACAGTATGAGGGATTCCACGTTGCAAACCATGCATTTAGATCCATGCAGTCATCCGCTTTGCACCCTTCCCAGATGAGTACGTCACTTCCATCCTTCCTGTCACTCCAGTTGCTATATATCAGAATGATCAGTCCCTTGCTTTCCCTCTCGTTCTTGCTCTCCCTCTCCCTCTCATCACACAAGGCATCACACAGATGTTGTGTGATGGTGAACCAATCTCTTCTTGCTCCCTGACTTCAAATTTCCTTGCAAGTATAGCTGGGAAGCCCACGTGCCTATGCCTCCCCAAGTCGGTCCCAGTTCTGTCTTTCTAAGCAGGCTCCAAGGAAATTCTTCTGCTGCTAGGATCAGAGTGGCTGCTATAATTGCTCATAAAGGTATACATGGGACTTTGTGTCAGGCACCTTTACTAAGCTCTGTAGTTAATTATTGGAAAGCCATAGAAGGGGCTCATTCAGAGAGCTGTTAAAACAAAAGCAGGCTTCCTGTTGGCCTTCTCAGATGAAACCCTGATAGTTAAACCAGAAAATGAACCAGGCTGAAGAAATCTTCTAACAATCATTCATTCCTCTAGCAGTAGAATCCAGGTGCCACCACACACACACACACACACACACACACACATATATCAGATATAAACAGCATATGCAGGCCACATAAACCTATAGAGACTACTGCTCCTCAGATACACAGAGACCTTGGAACATGAACTTTAATTATTGGCCAAACATGCGTTCGCTTCACAAGATTTTCTTTAACTATTGTGTTGACTTGTTTGTTTACTTGCTCGTGGACACTGAAGTTGCTCTGAGGAGAACATTTGAGAACGACATAATTTGCATACCCTGTGTAGTCAGGGGCCAACTAGCCAAGTTGTTGATGGGCCCTGGTATATATGCATAAGTTCAATTTGGGTAAGAATAATAATAGTAAAAGCTAAAAGTTATTAAGTGACAGCTATGTATCAGCAGGGTTTGATCCTTTTGCACACATTCTTCCAACAGCTCTTGGTCTCTATTGTTCAGATTGAAGCCCACCATTATAATATCTTCATGTACCACTGATGGCTTTGTGACAATGCAGTGGGCTAAATCTTTCTTTTCCCCTAAATAAAACTGCTTCCGTAAAGGCATGATACCATGAATACATTGAAGATTAAATAAATGTGTTTATTGATTCAGTGAAATTCACTTAGTCATTAGTTTTAGAAGTGAACTTGCCATTTCCCTACAGTAGCAATTCTTTTTTTGTTGCTCTTGGGGTTTTTGTTTTGTTTTGTTTTGTTTGTTTGTTTTTGTTTTTTGTTTTTTGTTTTTGGTACCGGGGATGGAACTCACAACCTCGTGTCTGCCAGGCAGGCTCTTATGCCACTGAGCTAAATCTCCAGCCCAGCAATTCTTAACTGGGGTGATTTTGCCTCTTCCTTGGGACAGCACATTTGATAACCTCTGGATATATTTTTAATTATCACAGTTTGGGAAGGGGTGTTGTCTACAGGCATCTAACAAGTAGAGGTCAAATATGCTTCTAATCATTCTATAATGCACAGGAGAATACCCCTACCCTACTCCAACAAAAAATTATTCAATTCAATATGTCAGTATAGCTGTAAGATTGAGAAATTCTGATTTATGCATAGCCAACGTCAATCAATAGATCATCTTTTGTTTATGGATATTTAAGTCATAAAATAAAACTCTTAAAAGAAAATGGCTAAATTCCATAGGATGTGATAATAGATTGCATGCTACAACTAGCCAAAGATGTATCCTTTACACTTTAAAATGCTTATTTTAGTATTAGATAAAGAAATATGTAAAAAAGAAAAATACAGCATTATAAAATCAGAAATAGGTAGATCTGAAAAATAAAGATGTGTTTAAAAATGGGCATCAAGATAAGAAATTCAAAGGATGATTTAAACAGGAAGCTAGTTCAATCCCTGGTACCAAAAAAAAAAAAAAAAAAGTAAATAAACAGGAAACTAGATAACCTTGAATATAAACTTAGTGAATTAGGAGAAAAACCTGAGATAATTACCCTGAATGCAGACAAGAAAACGCAAAACAAAAATTAAAGTACCCGAAGAATAGATTAAGTAGCCCTGTTTAATCATTCAAACACAAAAATTCTCAGACTGGATTTAAAACAACTATTCAGCTATGTGCTATTTATAAAAGACCTCCAAAATGATCCAGAAAGGATGGGGCAAAGACAGAAAAAGAAAGTCTAAGCAGACAGTAACCAATAGAAAAACAGTGTGGCAATATAAATATTACTAAAAATATAATTCAAGATTAAAATCAATATGAATGGAGAGAGATATTACTAAAAGAAGAAACCCATCAACAAACAGACCTCCTAGCTCGGGGCAGCGATGAACACCTGTAAGTTCAGCTATGGAAGGGTGAGGCTGGAAGACTGCAAGTGTAAACCCAGTCTTGGGAACTTGAGACCCTATCTCAAAATAAAAGAGCGACTGGGGGTAAAACTGAGTTGTAGAGCACCCTGAGTCCAAGCCTCATAACAGGAAAATAAAACTGCTAAACATCATCTTTCAGATACCTAATACACGTACTTGAAATATATAAAATGAAAATGGATAGTTATCAGGAGAAGTTGATAATCCTATAGAAATATCAGAAGATCCTAATACACTTCTCCTAAAAACAGAGATCAAAGCAGTCAGAAACTGTGGAAAGAATTATACAATATGAATAACACTATTGATAGTGTCAGTTTAAGAGTTATACATACAAATATACACACAGATATAAGAATATTTGTGAGTATACACATAACTTATACTGAATCACCTATTTCTAACACTTAATAATCTATACTTAATCTTAGCCTACAGACTGAGAAGTCATAACTTAATACTGTATAATCAACATTTCTCCTATACCATCAAGAATTGTTCAAAAGTATGACTTTGAAGATAGCATGATATTCCATCATATGAATGGCATATAATTTAACTAGTCCCTTATTAGGCCTATTTAAATTTAAGTTTTTGCTACTATAATAATGATATAGTGAACATGAAGCATTATTTTTTACTTCATTGTTCATGAACATACTTTGCTGTATTAATTTCTTCCTGGGTTTCTTAATTAGAAAGTTTCCATTTGGAAACCAGCAGCACACTTCATCTGAAGGAAGAATAGCCATAAAATGAAAAAAAAAAAAAAAAAAAAAACCCTACATTTTAGAATTCTCTACAAGTATCACATTACTCAAAAAAAAAATCAAGGCAGGTGATAAAGATTTGTATAACCATTTCAAAATGAGTAAGAGGTACAGTATATGAGGTACGGATACAGCATTGTCAGACACCAACATTATCATTTGTAGATCTTACACATCAGTATGTAAGTAACAGATGCTGAGCCATTTCCTCTGCAAGTTGCCTTTAAATTGAAGTAAAAACTGTATTACTACAGGTAGGGAAGCTAAAACAGGAAGGACAATAAATCAAACAGTGATATGAGTTTCATTTAACACTGAGAAAACAAGTTCCTCCAAATAACTACATATTGTGAAGGATAAACAATTCTAGAAATGGGAAACCAGTGAGGCAAAGCTAAAAGGAAGAAAATTGGATGAAATTCATCAGGACTAAAAATACCGGCAATCCCAGAGCAGGGATATTAGCTGGGTAATAAGGTGAGATGCATGTGAATTCAACCTGCTGGAGGCAGCAGGGCGAGCCTGTTAGAGTCCAGTCTGGCCTCAAACTGCTTTTGTTGGAGCTTGGTGGTGGAGCCAAGTGGCCTTGGCAAAGCTCTCTGAGCCTCATGAATTTCAAAATGTTCAGAAAAGCCAGGTGATCAGCTGTGAGACAAGAACAAGAGCTAGATACTCTCACTGAGCCCCTGTGATAAAGTCTAGTTCATGTTAACACAAGGACATAAATTGGGTTTTAAGAAGCATTTTTAAAATATTCTAAATTCTAAATGGGAAGTGTTGTAAAACTCTGTAAGTTTCCAGTACAGAGTCTGTTTATTGAAGTAGATATTTAATGCATCATGGAAAGGCTCACCAAGTCCAGATTCACTTGTAACTTTAAGGAACATAAGATCAGGTTGGGGGCAGGGTGGGGGAGGTGGGAGGGTGTGCCAATGATATGCTGATTGGATGTCAATTGCATTCTTTCAAGTGATGAGGATCAATAGATCCACTCTCCAATATTTTCTCTGGAAAAAAAGTAACAAATCAACTTTTATTTGTCAGATGCATTCTTTTGCAAAGGTCTGGATGCCAAAATATTGTTTTCTGAGGGTTTTTTTTTTTTAAATAAGGATTTGGCTTTGGAATATGGAAATCCCCAAGATAAGAACTTCTCAGCAAAAATTAATGGCCCCTTGGAATTATTATCCACCCCTGAGAGTTCCTCTTCACCATGCCAGTAAAGCCCTCCTGTTAGAGATGGCATCCACCATCACTGAGTCAGAATTCAGTCTGTCTCTAATGGATCTTTTCTTTTTTCATTTCTCCAGGTTATATTTTCAAAGATCTTATTCACTTATGAAATGAACCAATAGATAATCATCTTTCCTTTTCTTGAAAGCAAGTTTAGTCTCTTTGTTCTCAAACTCCAAATATAGTATACTTATCTATGAAATTATGCATGGGCAAGATTTACATTTCCAGAGATGTTTTACTTCCAAGCAAGGTGAAACGTCTGACTCCAAATGCTGCTCCTGGAGTGAAAGTCTGCCGGGGAAGGGAGATGCCTTTCCGTGGGGAACTGAAGTGGATGGGCTGGGGCTCTCTCTTTGGCCCCACAGTGCAGCCAGGTTTGTTTTTGTGCCTCTGGCTAGAGGTTGGATGCTTTGCCTTGGCAGAGAAATGTATCATCTATTTTAATTCTGACTTGTGATGTTTTATTCACATTTTAAATCTTTTATCGCCTGTGGCTCCCATGAGATTTTCCCTTTTGTTAGCATTTTTTCTGATTGGTATTGATTCTCTATTTTGCCAAAGGGTTAGGAAAACTCCTGCCCTCTTGGCTTGATTGCAGAATCTGACTGCTGTTTTCCTCCCCACAAAAGTATCTATAGCCATTTAATTATGTAGTTTATTTTTAAAGCAAGAATGAAAGACCCAGGGATCATCTTTCACTTAAATTTGGTTTAGCATGTTCTCCAAATGTTAAACATTCTCAGTTCCTTCCATTATTGAAATGGGTGTCCTTGTCTAAAAGAAAATGAGTACTTTTGATTTTATCTGGTTTAATGTCACAGATTTTACTGTATATTGTTTTTTTTTTGTCAGATAGAAATAGAGTCATAACCTCAAACTCTGTCAAAAAGAAATGAATACTCTCTGTAAGAAAAATAATACTTTCAGACACTTCATTTGCAGTATAAATTCCATGTCTTTCACTAGACAGACCTGGCATATAATGGTGACCCCAAAACTGCTTTAAATGCCCTGACAGAAGCAGTTCCTGCCATTGTATCTGGAAGATAAGAGGTGTTCTATGTCAACTGAATGTTAGTACAACAAAAAGTATCATTCACTGGTAAAACCTAAAAAAGACAGGCAGGAACATATTTAAAAATTCATATTGTCAAAGGCTAAAGTACATGTATATATCCAGAGAGAGGGGACCATGTAGAGAGATATTTTTGATTGGGGAAGACCTGTTCTGGGTCATTCAGAGTTCCAGGACTCGTGATGCTCTCTGCCCTACACCCATCTTCCATTTACACACACTTTTATCCAGGGACTTGGTCCTCCAGAAGCCTCTACTTTCTACACCTCTGAAGCTCTGCAGTCTTCTCTAAAGGCATTGCAACATTTTCTAAAGGTGTAAATGGAGGTGATTGCTGGGAAGAAAGCTAGAGATGAACAACTGAATCCTGCTGTAGTGGAGATTCCCTTTCCACACACAAAAAGGAAGTTGTTTGCTCTTTCATTGTTCAACTCTACCCTAAGGAACAGACTTAGATCTTGAGTTCTCTGAGAATAGTGTAAGTTTTACACTGCCGCCTATGACTCCATAATTCTTCTGGGTTCCTGGAAGCACATGTTCTCATACTTTCCATCCTTCAAATCCACATCAGAGAAATGGAGACTTGATGGCTGCATTGGCCCTGGGACAGGGAACTGATTCAGAGGCCCACTCCACACCCCCAGAACTGTCTGGGTGGCAGAAAAAACACTAGGACACTCCCACTTGGGTCAATTCCAATGACTCTGCCAACTGGAGGAGGCTCTGGGCCTTCCATACAGGGGAAAGGATGAGTGTCTGATTTTACAGTGAAACACAAAAATCCAAACAGAGCTAGGAAAAAAATGTCTCTACCCATATCTACCAAACAAATGTCACTTCAATTAAGTACTGGGGTAGAAGCATTATGGGTGATGTCTTCATGCAATTTTGCAAATTTTTTGTAATGATAGTAATTTAGCTTCAGGTAAACATTAATGCTGAGAACCTAGCAACCCTGTTAGCTTTACCTGACCCACTGATGGACCTCATACCCTCCCCATCTCCATGGTCATTTCTGGAAATCCTCAATGAGTATCACTTTTGCTAAACACAAATCCACTTGCCTTGTCCAGGGTATGATCTCCTTGTGGGAGCACTTGAGCCACTGCTGTGACTCCAAAAGAAAACATAGAAGGCACCACCATTGTTCTTCTGTCCGCCAGATATTGGTCCTGCTGTCCTTGCAGAAATTGAGAAATGCACATTTCCCCCACTTAAGACTCAACCTTCACTGTGATCTACAATGAAAAACACCCTCTCACATCTGCTTGCACCACTCTCTCTTACAGGACTCTGCAAAGCTCTTGGGCTTTAGCAAAGATAAGAGTCACCTAGGGACCTCGTGAGAAATGTAGATCCCAAGCACAGGGAATCTGCTTTTGGAAAAAGTTTCTCAGATGATTCTGAAGCAGGTAGTCTGAATGACACTCTGAAAAAAATAGGAAAAGTCCACATGATGACATACAGAAAACCCACACACTGGGTTTTACATACAGAAGAATCAGAGAACCTTTTGGGAAACTCTGTAGTAAAGATTGTGATAACTAATAATGTGAAGTATGTAGGGCCAAGACAGTAGATAAGAAATATAAAGAATTAAAAAGCAATCCTGGTAAGGAATTTCAATTTAGGGATCGCAGAGGAAATTAGTAGTGCACTACCCCTCCAAGCTTCTTTCCACCCAAAGACAGGACTCAGGTAAAGAATCCACCAACCACCACTTTCTACTTAGCAAGCCTTTAAATTCTCTTCGCCAAGTCAGTGAAACACAGCAAGGCAGAAAAACATTATCTGTTGAAATGATTTATCATAGGAAGGGGTAAAAAAACAAATTTAATTCAAAGCAGTTCACACATGGCATTTCTGATACATCTTTTTCACTTTGTGATGGAATCTTAGCTATTTGTGCAGCTAACCCTCTACTGCATACCCTCGCCCTGCCCTCCTCTTTCCATCAATCTCCACCCTATCTTGCCCATTCCATGACCATGAGAAGTCATGGAGACTAGGAAATAGGCCCAAAAGGAAAACAAGAAGAGTGAGTGTGGGAGAGTTTGCATTCTTTCAAATCCCAGAGTAGATTAAATTAACTAAAAATTCAGTTTTTATCTCTGACAGTGCTGGATGAGAATGGAGACACCCAGTTCTCCTCCATGCTTAACTCCTTGTGACGGATATTATAATTAACCCCCAATATCCTGTCACTCCCAGACAAGTGACCCCAGCCAAACAGCACATGGCACTCTTCTCCACATGGCTGTCCAAACTGTGCCCGAAACCAGGCCTATTAGACTAGCACTGCTGTCCAATACGTAATTCAAGCATCATGTGTAATTTTAAATTTTCTCGTAGCCACATTTTAAAAGTAAATATAAACAAGTGAAATCAATTTTTTAAATTATATGTATGTAACTCAACATATCTAACCTATTGTGATTGAAACACATAATCAACATAAAATTTTAGTCAGATATTTTATGTTCTTTTTTCCTATTAAGTGCTAAAAATTTAATGTGTTTTTTATACTTACAGCATGTTTGGAATAGCCATATTTCAAGTGCTTGGTAACCATATATGGCCAGTGACTATCATAACTGGTAGTGTAGTGTTTTAATTCTATGTTTTACAGTGGGTTGGGGAAAATTATGTATCTCTTCCCCTTTTCCCTCCTCCATGTCTTCCTGTCTAGAATATAAATAAGGAAGCATATCACCTCTGTGGCTGCTGGTAACCATCTTATGACCATGAAGTGACATGCTAACCCGCAGACCCTTCCCCCCATATTGTAGCCACAGAAGAATATTTCCAATCACTGTCATGGTAGATTTGCTTACCACATTGAGCAAATAGATTTGAGCCAAACACTTTTCTCCTTTAAGCTACAAATTATTAGAGTCAATAAAACTCAAAGCCATCCATTTTCCTAGAGAGTTACTACTGTTTTTCTTTTGGTTCAAATCATACTGTTCTTTTTTTTTTTTTTTGTGGCACTGGGAATCGAACTCACAGTCTCACACCTGCCAGACAGGTGCTTAAGCCACTGAGCCAAACTCCCAGCCCTAGTTTTTGAGGCAGGGTCGCACTATGTAGCTCAGGCCAGCCTTGCGCTCGCGTTGTAGCCCAAGCGGGCCTTGAACTCACAATGCTCCTCCTACCTCAGCCTCCTGAGTGCTGGGATTAAAGGCATGCGCCACCACGCCCAGCTAATCATACTGTTCTTAACAAAGCAAAAGTACATTTTTAAAAACTATTTTAGAAGCAAAAAGAGAACTTTTTTGAGCGTTGTTTAAAAATAAAATGTGTCCATCCTTGGATATTGACATAGTCACAATTAAAAAAAATTACTTGGGTTGAAAATAAAATCAAGTTGTTCAAACTTGATAAGCATATGTGACAGGAAGAGCCCCTATGAATACTCAAGTGCAGAAGTTGCTTAGAACTCTGAGACTGTGATATGAGCAGAGGGCAAGTGTTTAGCGAGCTACCTCACCTGGGGTGGAAGGCACCAGCTGCTCACTGTTCTTCCTGTAGAGTCATTATGACAAATGCATCAGCATAGTTCTACTTAAAACTGCTCAAAGTTCTTACATTTAAAAAGATCTCAAACCAACAACCTAAATTTACTCCTTAAAGAACTGGAAAAAAACTAACTTCAAATGCAGCAGAAAGAATAAAATAAAAAGATTAGCACAAAGAAACAAAATATAGAATAGAAAAATCAATTAAAAAACACAATGATATCCAAAGTTAGATTTTTTTAAAGAGAATGAAACAAAACAAAACAATGAAATGAAACAAAACAATACTATGAGAATGACCTTGGATTTCAAAAATAAGACATTAGAAAATCAACAGTAGTTACTATACAGCACATTGTTATCCTCCAAATAGTTGCTCAAACTACTAGATATATGCATACTAAATTAATCAAATAATATGAGCCCTAAGTTATTTCTTTCAGTTGCTATCATTTCAGAAATTTCAGGTGTGTGACTTCCAATTTATTTTGTGTCTATGTCTCTATGTCTCTATGTCTCTTGGACTTGTTTTGGGTGAGACTCACAGGGGTGGGGCATGGCCTTCTCCAGGCCTGCAATAGCTGGTTTTACAGGGAGCATGGTTTCTTCCCCTTGGGCCTGCAGTGGCTGGTTCTCTGAGGGGCATGGCTTCATGGCTGGTTTCTTAACTTTGTTGGCTTCCCGGATTATCCCTCTCCATAGGCTTCAAATCTCACTTTAGATCCTTCCTGGGTCCTGGGAACCCATCTCCCTCCTTTTTCTTTTCCTCATGTTGCTATATTCCAGTGTCTGGACACCAAATCTTGGAGAGGATCTTTGCGGTCCACCATTCTGCCATCTTCCTAGAAGACCCTCCCAAAGTTAAGTTTTTAAAAAATCAGTAAAATTAGCTAGATTAACAGAAGGAAAGAGACAGAGAGAGAAAAAAAGAAAGAAAGAAAGAAAGAAAGAAAGAAAGAAAGAAAGAAAGAAAGAGAAAATTCAACTAAAATAAAAATGAAGGTGGAGACATAGCTCAGTTTACAGAAATAAAAAGGATGGTAGGAGGAAGGTACTATGAACAGTTGTACAGCAACAAACTCTAGGTCCTAGATGAAGTACATAAATTCCTAGAAATATACAACTTATCCACACTGAATCACAAAGAAACAAAAATCTCTCAACAAACCTATAACTGGTAAGAGCCGGGAATTTGGCTCAGTGACTTAAGCACATGTCTGGCAGGCACAAGGTTGTGAGTTCGATCCCCAGAGCTGTGAAAAAAAAATGTGCTAAACCTATAACTGGTAAGGAGATTAGTAATAAAAAATAAAAACCTTCCAAAAAAAAAAACCTATTCTCCTAAACTACCCACAAAAAAATTTCAATAGAAGAGTGTACTTCCAAGCTAATTCTGTGAGGACAAAGCCAAATGAGGACACTACAAAAACAAAACAAAACAAAATTATAGGCCAATACCCCTGATCAATATTGGTACAGAAAAATCCTTGACAAAATGCTAGAAAACAAAATTCAACCGCACATTAAAAGGGTTATACTAACTAAACAAATAGGATTTACTCTTAATACAAGGATGGTTGATATATGAAAACCAATCAACATAAACATTATAAAAACAGAATTAAGTAAAACAAAATTATATGATTATCTTAACTGACATGGAAAGACATTTAATAAAACTCAATAATTTTTCAAGATAAAGAAAACTTAAGAAAGTACAAACAAAATGGAACTATCTCAACATAATAAAAATTTTATATGGAAAACTCACAGCTAAAATCATACTCAGTGGTGAAAGACTAAAGTTTTCTAAAGTAAAAAAGAAGACAAGGATGTCCTCCATTGTCATTTCTATTCCACATAGTACTAGAAATCTTATCCAGACAAAATAGAAAAGAAAAATAACTTAAGGGCATCTAAAGTGTAAAGGAAGAAGTAAAGTTATCTCAGTTCATAGATAATATAATCCAAAATAAAGGACACTCTAAAGATTCTTCTTTAAAAAAAAAAACTACTACAACCAATGAGCAAATTCAGCACAACTTCAGGATACAAAATCAAAACACAAAAATCAACTGCATTTCTATATAGTACAATGAGCAATCTGAAAATGAAATTAAGAAAATAATTCATTTACAATGGCATCATGATGAAATACTTAGGATAAACTACTTAGCAAGGAGAAAAAGACTTATACACTGAAGACTATAAAGCATTACTGAAAGAAATTAAGATACCATTAAATAGGAAGACATTCCATATTCATACTTTGGAAGACTTACTATTGTTAAGATTTTTATACCCCCCCAAACAATCTATATATTCAGTGCAATCCCCATCAAAATTCCAATCACTTACTTTTAGAAATAGAAAAATCCATCCAAAAGTTCATATGGAATATCAAGGGACCATAAAGAACCAAAACACTCTTGAAAAACAACAAAAGTGGAGGTCTTAAGCTTCCTGATTTCAAAATTTACTACAAAGCTACAGCAAGCTACAGTGGTACTGGCATAAAGACAGACATACAGATTAATGAAATAGAATGGAAAGCCCGGAAATAAGCCTTCATATATATGGTCAAACAGTTTTCAACAAGAATGTCAAGACCACTCAATGGGGAAAAGACTTGCTGAAAAATAAATGATATTGAGAAAATGCAAAAGAATGATGTTGGACACTTACTTTATACCATATACAAAAATTAATTCAAAATGGACCAAAGACCTAAGCTTCAGAGTAAAACTATAAATCATTTAGGAGGGTACATAAGGGGAAATCATCATAATGTTGAGTTTGGCAATTGTTTCTTGGCTATGAGACCAAAAACACAAGTAAAGGAATAAAGCATAAATGAATTGGACTATATCAAATTTAAAATGTTTTGTATATCAAAGCACCCAATCAATAGAGTAAAAAGGCAGCACAGGAAATGGGAGAAAATATTAGCAAAATGTATATCTAATAAAGTTAGTATCCCAGATATATGAAGAACATCTAAAACACAATAACAAAAACCTAACTTAAAATTGGACAAAGAACTTGAATAGATATTCCAAAGAATATAAACAAATGACCAATAAATAAACAAAAGACAGTAACATCACTAATTGCTAGGATCGGAATATTTGTGACCCCCAAAACTTTTTTGTTGAAATCCTAGTACTCAAGATGATGGTATGAGAATGTGGGGTTTTTGTTGGGGGTGATTAGGTCATGAAAAACAATCCTACTCAATAACTTTAGTGCTGTTATGTAATAGACCCAAGACAGTCCTTCCATCCCCTCTATCATATGATAATGTGAGAATATGCCATCTATAAGAAAGTGGGCCCTTGCCAGGCACCCCATATTCAGATATCTTGCTGCTGGACTTCCCAGTCTATGAAAAATAAACTGCTGATAGTTATAAGCTACTTGTTATGGTTTGTGTCTAGATGTCCCCCCAAAGTCTCATACAGTAATAGGTGGGGCTTTTTTCAGAAGTGGCTGGATCTAGAGTGTGTGTGATTCTGGAATTGATAAATGGTGCAATGCTGGGCTCAAGGGCAGTAGGATTAAAGGTGCGAGTGAAACCTGCCCCAAGAAGCCTGGATAAGATACGAGGGATAGAAAAATTTATCACTGTCCCTTGTTGCTTTGTTGTCTTTGGCCCACCATGACCTGTTTCTCCTCTGCAATGCCTGTCTGACACACCACCCTGCCTTGGAGTCAGCCAATCATGGACTGAACCCTCTACAAACTGAAAGCTAAATAAACCTTTCTTCCTTTAACTTTGGGTGTCAGGTATTTTGTCTTAGCAACAAGAAAAGTAACTGAGACACTACCTAATGCATAGTACTTTGATGTAGTAGCCCAAATGTACTAAGACACTAATCACTAGGAAAATGCAAATCAAAGCCACAATAAGATACTACCTCACACCCATTTAGGATGGCTACTATCTAAAAAAAATCAGAAAATAACAATAGCAATAACAAGTGTTGACAAGGCTAAGAGAAATAAGAACCGCTGTGTTCTGTCTGGGAATGTAAAATTGTGCAACAACTATTGAAAAACATTATGAATGTTCCTCAAAAAATTAAAAATATAATTACCATAAACTCACAAAGCCATTTCTGAGTACATACTCAAAAGAATTAAAAACAAACTTTGAAGAGGTATTACATAGCCATGTTTGTAAGTGTGTTTTTCAAAATAGCAAATGGTAGAAGCACCCTGTGTCTATCAACAGATGAATGGATATGCAAAATGTAGTATATACATATAAAATATGGCATGTAAATTACAAAAGATTATTCAGTCTTTGAAAGAAAGGAAATTCTTATTTGCTATGACTTAGGTGAATCTTGACATTATGTTAAGTGAAATAAGCCAGTCACAAGAGGAGAAACATCATATAATTCCCACATCCATGAGGTAACAAGAGTAGTGAAATTCATAAAAAATAGAATGGTAGATGCTATGGACTAGAAGGAGGTGTCAGTCAGGAACTACTGTTTAATGGGTATGGGATTTGAGTTCCACATGATGAAAAGAGTTCTGGAGATAGATAGTGGTGATGGTTGTATAACAGTGTGAATGCTCACAATGCCACCAAATTGCATACTTAAAATGGTGAAAATGATAAATTTTACGTTGAGTATTTTACCAAAAAAGATTTTTTTATTCAAACCTTGTTGGTCTTAGTTCCCATGAAATTCAATCATCATAATTTAAAAAGTTCATTTCAAATACTAAAACTTTATTTTTTATTTAACACTTAATCAGTGGTAGTACTGTACCTCTTTAAAACATAAGGGACATGGTGGTGCAAGCCTGTAATTCCAGCTAATCAAGAGACCAAGACAGCAGGGTGACCAGTTTGAGGACAGTCTGGGCAACTTAGACCTGGTCTGAAAAAAACTTTTTATTTGTAAAGGACTGGGGATGCATCTAAGTGGTAGAACACTCACCTAGCTACATAAGTGTCCCAGTACTACACAACAAGAAGAGCAGGGAGGGAGGAGGGAGAAGGAAGTAGGGAAGAGGAGGGGGGATGAGGGGAAGAGGAAAAGAAGCTGAACATATGGTCTTACAAACTCCAGAAGGAACCAACATAGCTGTGAAACCTGAACTATTTTCTCAAGAAAATGCGCAAACTTCAACTCATCAATGTCTTCCTCTTATACATCCACGTATTTTGAGGGCCTATTATGAGGAAGGCACCAAAAATACAAGGAATTTCTACAGTTGAGTCTGTCAGGCCTCCTTAGGTTAAGAATCTACACTTGAACTAGACCTTGAAGGACAAGTAGAATGCGCCAAGTGGCAAAAGATGAGAAATGGCATTCTCAGAAGTAGAAAGACCATGTGCCAAAGCCTTGTAAGAGGGTAGGGCCCATCCTAGGAAGTTGAAGGCATCTCATTGGAACTGAAATACTTGGTGAATATCATAGAGTGGGGAGGGCATGAAGCAAAGGAGAACAGATTTGAAGCTGTCTGTTCTTCTCTATTCTCACTGAAACAATCTGCCTTTCCAATAATAAAGTTACCTCTGGGCACACAATTCAGCAATAGTAGCAGGTATAAGTCTCTCTGATGTTAAGGATGAGAATTTTTAGGAAAAATACCTACACACAAGTCATGATTATCTTCTCCTAAACCATAGCAGCCATGACTCATCAACCATTACACTGTCACCCCATAAGGCTGTATACAGTCTTGTATTCTCAGCACAGCTCTCAGGAAATAGACTTCTCAATCAGGATGGCACAAGAGATAAACCCATTTAAGATAAACCAGTCTTATGGCACTCTGCACGCTTTGATTGAACCAGGCTAAATATGCAGCAAATAAAGGTTTTACCACTTTTGAACTCCAGGAGGTTTGCAGCTAAAAGTAAGAATACATGTTTAGTTCAAGGATGAATCTTCTCATGCAGAAGCTGAATTCTCACATTTGCAAACTAAGATTGTAAGTGCCACCTATACAATGAGAATCCAGTATGTACCATACATTAATTGCCACATGTACTATTTACAACAACAACCTGGAAGATCAGGCATCTTCATTCCTGTTTAGGAAGAGGAACATGTGACACAAACATCTAAGTAATCAGTCTAAGACCACGAGGTTAGACACAGTCAAAGTGAAGGTATGAACACATTATTTTCCTACTATCCCATATTGCCACCACGTTATGCTAATTTAATTACACAATAGATATTACTTATGTGATCTCATTTTGCATTTTTTTAAGAGAAACAAAGACAGAAAAGAAAAACAAAAAGCAAAAGAGACAAACAAACAACAACAACAAATCCAATACAATAACATTATAGGTTTACAAAATGAGATGATTGGAATTTGACAGTGGTTGTAATATTGCATATCGTTACCTTCAAAGGTATTGTTTAGATTAACAGATATACACATGTAAAATTGATCTAATCATATGAGTATTAACTGTTCTTTTTCAATAACTAATGCATTTAGTAGTATAGTCATTTTAGCTATCTTATATATATCTATATACAAATTTATGTCTTTTTCGTTTTCCCTTCCTTCTTTCCTCCTTTCCCCTTATAATACCTCTTGTTATCTTCAAAATAACTGCCCATACCATCAGGCATAATATAATCAAACAAAATAGTACAAAATAAAACCAATAAAAAACAAAACAATGGAAGCGATACATAGTAAAACAACACTGGTTACTATAATACTTCCTATTATCTTCTAAGCAGTTGCCTATAATATCAGTCATAATATAATCAAACAAACCATCATTTTGCATTTATAAATATGGTCAAGAAGTCAAGAAATTGCTCAAAAAATGAGACTACTTAAAGTCAAAATCAGAGGTCAAATTATATTACCCACAAATTTTCCAGATACTTCATACATAAAACTTAACAAAGTTTGATCAGTATGAAAGTTTGACGAGGCATTTAATTGTTGCCCTTGAAAACTGATCCATTTAAAGAAGCCTTAAGCTTCCCATCCTGTTGTAAGAATCAGATGTTCACCATTATGCCAACATTTGTTTCCTGTGGACCCAAATAGACACAGTACTCTCTCTAGCATGAAGCATTCAACAGTAAGGGATCCTTTGTATTCTA
>RJWM01028865.1:0-25108 GCA_004363535.1 Dasyprocta punctata | reverse complement strand
GCCTTCTCACTGAACTACATCTCCAGCCCTTTTTAAATTTTTGTTTTGTGACAATCTCAGAGTAGGCGTGAATTTGCAATCCTTCTGCCTCAGAGTGATGGGTTGAGCTACCACACCTGGCTTACAAGAGAAATTCTTTTAAGTAACAACAACAAAAAAAGTGGTTCATGAATGAGACCTTTGTTAGTTATCTATCAGTGTAACAAAATATCTGAAAAATTGAGTTAATAAAAGCGAAGGCTTATTTTGAGGAATTTTAAGAGGTTTCAGTCCATGATGGGTTGGCCCTGTTGCACATTTGTGGTGGGTGTGTGTAGCGCAGCAAGCTGTTCACCTCATGACCAGGCAGTGAAAGAGAAAGGAAGAGACTGGGGTCCTGCAGTTCCCTTTGAGGGCTCATCCCCAGTGACCCCATGGCCTCTTACTAGGCCCCACTCCTTGAAGTTTCCACCACATCCCAAGAACTCCAGACAGGTGAGCAAGCTTTTAATACTTGGGTCTTTGGGGAACATTCCAGATCTAAACCTTAGCAAGACCATTCAGAGGTGATATATTTTACCAAATCATCATCTGAAAGATACTTACCAAGTCATGCTCCCATCACCTATATGTGAAATGCCCTTCCCCCCACTGGTCAGCGTACCTCACCCTTGCCCCTGTGACAGCCTGATGGTTGGAGAAAGCAGGTAATGTACTCAGGTGGTGAGTACCTTGACTCGAAAAACCTATCCTATGTAGTAAACACTTAGCTTGGTGTACATTCTTCTTGCAGTCACACCTAAAGGGATTAATAATGATAACTAAGATTTTTGGATAGTGTGATAAAATCATAGCTTATCACTTTTATCCAAAATGTCATAAATGAGAAGTAGTATTTGGGTGTTAGAAATCCTGTGAGATAACCATTATTATCTTCAATTTAAAAGTAAGGAAAGGAATTTGTTTAGGGTACACAGAATTAATAGCAACTGGGTTTAAATTCAACTTTCTAGCCAGGTATAGTGGCATGCGCCTACAACCCCAGCATTCAAGAGGCTGAGCCAGGAAGATCACTGAATTCAAGGCCAGCCTAGGCTACATAGTGAGTTCAACACCTGTCTGACTTAGATAGTGAGACCCCATCTCAGAAAAAAAAAAAAAATCAGGGATGTAGCTCAGTGGCACAAGTACCTGCCTGGCAAGCACAAAGTCCCAAGTTCCATTCCTGGTACAAAAAAAAAAAAAAAAAATCCAACTCTCAAGCTCAAATTTGGGACATTTTGGTCTCCCCTCCTACAGATTATATAAGCAGATGATTAAATTCACTTCCTCTTAGTGCCTTCTCTTAGAATTCTCTCACGTCCTCCTCCCCCTTCCCACCCATCTTTATTTGCTCCGGTAAATCTGCCCTTTTTATCCTTAGTCATTATGTTTCATGCTGATCAGCACAGTGCAAATAAAGAGCCAAGTCAGCTACTGATTCTGAAGCACGGAGCAGGCCAGCTGGTGTCCTCCGAGAATAAACAGCCAGGAGAATGATTCTGTCCGTAATCTCTGCTATTCATTGCAGCCCCTGACTTCTGTGTCAGGCTCTTTATATTCTGTGTTGTTTCATCCAGTCTTCCCAACAACCTGGTGAGGTGTGTATTGTGAACGCGGTTGGAGTTGGACGGCGTGGTACCCACTACCCCCTTCTCTTGGTAGCAGCATCCTGGTTTTACTTAGGGACATTCCTCCTCCCCTTTGGAGATACTCTGGCTGAACCGTTGGTTAAGGTACCAGCCTGGCCCTATCTGACAAACAAGTGGGCACAAAAGCCAAGGTAGGCCAGACAGATTCTCCTTTCCTGGAATTAGAAAAAGGAGCAGTGTTTTCCAGATGGAAGACAGTTGATGCTTACTCATTGCACCACAGTAGGTCCCAGCAGAACTGCCGAACATCCTATCCAGTTCCCATCCATTTATTTATTTATTTATTTATTTATTTATTTATTTTTTGGTACTGGGAATTGAACTCAGGTCCTTCTGCTTGCCAGGCAGGCACTGTGCTGCCGAGCTATATCCCTGCCACCTCACATCCATTTCTGAGCCTCGTTTGCCAATCTCCCTGTCCAGTGTTGGAGCCCCAGCTGAGCTTCCCACACAATCCCTTTTTTTTCCCCTTTAGTTACTTGCCATCTGTTTCTGTGGCTGCGGGTCAGCAGTCCTGACAGGAGGGTGGTCCATCTTTGTTTCATAGATAAGAAAAATCCAGAGAGAAAATCTTCTCCAAAGCCTCCCAGTCAAGTGTATCCAGCCAGTGCCCTTGTTTTGGGCACACACTGTATTTTGGCTGTCACCTTCTCCCCTTTAGTGCCTTTAATTGTGTTCCCTGCGTCAGAAAACAAACTTAGCCAGTCGCTGGGTTTCCCTGACTTGCTTTTCTCATGACAGGAGAAAGCCAAGGCCGAAGGACTGTGGAACCTTTTCCTCCCGGTGGAGACTGACCCTGAGAAGAAGTACGGAGCAGGACTGACCAACGCGGAGTATGCGCACCTGTGTGAGGTCATGGGCATGTCGCTCTATGCTCCCGAGGTACTTCTGTGAAGCGTCCTCAGCTGCGCACACCCCAGCCCTCTGGGGGAGGTTCTCCCCACAGTGCACCCTGGTGCACACACAGTCTGGTCCGGGGGCACCGATATGAACTTGAACTGCTCATTGGGAGGGAGGACAAGTGCAGGCCACCGGCTGGAGCCAAAACAAAAAAGGACCTCAGGGCGGAGTCGCCCAGGGCCAGGCTAACTCCAGTGTCCTCCCTCTCAGACTGGTGGGGTCTGCCACTGAGCCTCAGGGTGTATGGTTCTGTTTCCAGACTCAGGAACCCCTTGAGTTGTGAAGGGGGTCTGTGATGCGAAATTGACACTCTCAGCGTGCGTCTGGGCGTCCCTGAGTGCTCTTCTTGTCTTTTCAGATATTCAACTGCTCTGCCCCCGACACGGGGAACATGGAGGTCCTGGTGCGGTATGGCACTGAGGCGCAGAAGGCCCGCTGGCTGACCCCTCTGCTGGAAGGCAAGGCCCGCTCCTGCTTTGCGATGACGGAGCCCAAGGTACCTGGCCCGGGCCATCCCTGCCTGCCGGGAACGAGGGACGCTGGCAGCTCTAACAGGAATGCACTGCCACACAGGTTGCCTCATCAGATGCCACCAACATCGAGGCTTCCATCAGAGAGGAGGATGATTTCTATGTCATAAATGGTCACAAGTGGTGGATCTCAGGTATTTGGCCTGAAATTTGCTTATCAAGTATACATCATTCAGTCTGTATCGATGAACAGGTCCCTTGATGGTAGAAAGGGGACAGCCTCTTGTTTCTCAGTTGCCACTACAGAGATTCTGTCACCATTCTCCCAGCAGAGGCAGCAAACACTAAGAGAACAAGAATTTGCTGCAGGGCTGTGCTGTCCTCAAGCACTCCCTATGGGGGCAAGGTGTCCCCAGACAGCTGCACTTGCGGCTGTCTGTTCCTGCACCTGGCTCCAAGCATCTCTTCACTCCCCCTGCTCACTTCCTCCTCCCCACAGCAGCTCCCTTGGAAGGGCAGAAGGGCACTTCCTCCATGGCTTTCCCTTTCCCCTGGGGCAGGTGTGTTATATCCTGAGGGCTAGGGACAGTCCATAAGCACTCTGTGGGCCCCACTTCACTGAGCCCCTACATTTCCCCAGAAGACAAAGGTTATCATTCCCATTGTGCAGAGGTGGAAGGCAAGGCCCAGAGAGTGGCTGAAGTCAGTTGCCTATGGTTCTAGCCCCCAGCTGGCAAGTTGGGAACCCAGAGTGCGACTTTTGACTCCGAAGCTGGTGCTGAGAGTCATTTTTTATACCAGCAGAGAACAGAGGGGAACAGGCTAGCCAGGATGAAGTGGCAGTTTTCAGTGTCTTATCTCTAAATTTTATTTTTATTTTTAAAATTTTTTTATTTTTTTGATACCGGGGATCAAACTTAGGACCTTGCACTTGCCAGGCAGGTGCTTTGCTGCTGAGCTAAATCCCCAGCCCTAAATTATACTTTTTTTTTTTTTTTTTTTTTTTTTTTTTTTTTTTTGTGGCACTGGGGATTGAACTCACAGCCTTGCGCTTGCCAGGGCAGGCGCTTAAGCCGCTAAGCCAAACTCCCCAGCCCTGGTTTTTTGAGGCAAGGTCGCACTATGTAGCTCAGGCCGGCCTTGCGCTCGCGTTGTAGCCCAAGCCGGCCTCGAACTCACAACGCTCCACCTACCTCAGCCTCCCGAGTGCTGGGATTAAAGGCGTGCGCCACCATGCCCGGCTCTAAATTATACTTTTAACTCTAATGTGTGTGATGCTCCTTAAAAATTTGCTCTTACGATACTAGATTCATGCCTGATGAGGTTAAAACTCCCTTTGTTTTATTTTTGGTCTGGAGCCCACAAATGCCCATCTGATGATGTAACATTGCACAGAGCTCTGTCCTGGGCCAGGACCTCGTGGAGACATGATGGCCCTGATGTTGGCTGATAGGACCTGTCTCTCTTCTTTCCTGGCAGGTGTCATGGATCCACGCTGCCAGCTCTGTGTGTTTATGGGGAAAACAGACCCACAAGCCCCAAGACACCAGCAGCAGTCCATGCTCTTGATTCCCATGGATACCCCAGGGATAAAAATCATCAGGCCTCTGTCCGTGTATGGACTGGAGGATGCACCAGGTTAGTCTTCCCAGGGCAGGTCTCACTGAGGGTGGGTCTGATCATGGGGGAAAGGCTTTGAGCAGGGTGAGGGTTTCTCTGCTAACAATGCTTACATTTTCACTTTTTGGTACTTCCTGTATTATTAGAGTGACTTGCTAGGGAGTTTCAGTTTAAGGTTGCTTTGTTGTGTTTGAATAAAAGAAATGGCAGGCAACCCAACTAGCCACACAGCAGGTCCTGGAGGTTCCAAACTCTGCCCAGCCAGGAGCAAGGCCCTGCCACAGCTGGGGGCACGCTGTGGCTAGCCCCACACTCCAGAGGCTCTGAACTCCTCACAGCCAGATGCAAGGTCCCAGTGGTGCCACACTCCAGGGGGGATGCTCTGCCTAGCTGCCTGGGTCCCAGAGGTTCTGAACTCCTCTCAGCCTGGCATAATGCCCTGACAGCACGCTCCACGAGTGCGTCCTCACTAGCTGCACAGAGGATCCGAACTCTGCCCAGCCCAGTGTCCCAGCACAGTCCATCAGGGGAATATCCAGCCAACCTCACAGGTCATAGGGGTATCAAACCCAGCCCAGTCCAGAGCCCCAGAGCCACTCATCAGGGAGTGACCAGTGCAGCCAAAGGGACTTGGGGAATTTGAGTTCCACCCATCAGAGCACAAGGCCCAAGCTCCACAGTTCAGGTGTGCAGCCCAGCTAGCCACATAGCAGGTCCCGGAGATTCCAAACTCCGCCCAGCCAGGAGCAAGACCCCAGAACCATATGCCGGGGGCACACACTGGCTAGCCCCATGCTCCAGAGGCTCTGAACCCCTTGCAGCCAGACACAAGGTCCCAGTGGTGCAACACTCTGGGGCTTGCTTCTCCTAACTACCTGGATCCTGGAGGCTCTGAACTCTACCCAGCCAGGCACAAGACCCCAGCGCCACATCCCAGGGGTGCATCTCTGCTAGCCACCTCAGTTGCGGAAGTTCTGAACTCCACTCAGCCAGGTTCTAGGCTCTGGTGACACACTCCAAGAAGGTGTCCCTGCTAGCTGCAGGGAGGATACAAGCTCTGCCCAGCCCAGTGTCCCAGAGCAACCCAACAAAGTACATCAGGGGCCAACCTCACAGGCCACAGAGCACAAGGCTCCAGTGCCATAGTTTGGGGGTGCACCCCGGCTAGCCATGGGGATATTGGAGGATTGAAGCTCTACCCAGCGCAACATTCTGGTGCAATCCATTGGGAGGCTGCCTGGCCAGCCATACAGATCCCAGAGGAAAATGACAAAACAAAAGAGCAAGATGCACTCTCAGTCCACCAGCCCATCAAGAAAAAACCCAAGAGACACTGAAATGGAAGACACTGGAAATTGCACAACTGAACTTTCTGAAATGATAGCAACTGAAGTAAAGAAACAACTCCATGAAGCTATAGAGAAAATTAGATCAGAAATAATCTCTCAGGTAAAAAATGAAATGACAAACATTATGAAAGAAATGCTGTGTGTATCTAAGGAAGATCAAGATAAAAAAATAGAAGAACATAAGAAAATGATGGAAACTTTGAACAATGTAAGACAGAATTAGAATGCATGAAACATTCAAAGGGATATTCAAGAAATTAAAAATTCCATTGGAAGTTGGCAAAACTGCTTGAATGAAGCTGAAGATAGACTCTCAGATCTTGAAGACAGCATGGAAGCTTATGATCACAAAAGAAAAGATCTCTTAAAAATAACAAGAAACCAGGAAACAACAATTCAACAGCTGCAAGATGATGCAACGAGAAACAATATAAGATTGATAGGTGTCAGTGAAAAAGCAGGGGTCAATACGAATGATCTGTGAAGACTATTTGCAGAAATAATAGCAGAAAATTTTCCAAACATGGGAAGAGAATCTGATATACAGATAAGTAAGGCATACAGAATCCCAATTAACCATAACCAAAATAAATCTTCACTCAGATATATAATAATTAGGGTATCAGAAATACAGCACTGAACAGAATACTAAAAGCTGTCAGAGAAAAGAAACAGATCACCAATGAAGGAAAGCCTATCAGAATCACAGTAGACTTCTCAACACAAACCTTCAAGTCAAGAAGAGCTTGGAGTGAAGTATTTCAAATCCTGAAAGAAAACAACTGTCAACCCAGATTCATGTACCCTGCAAAACTAACTTTAAAAATTGATGGAGAAATAAGATACTTCCAAGGCAAAGAACAACTGAAGAAATTTATGGCCACCAAACCAACACTACAAAGAGTACTGAAAGACACTCTAGAAAGAGACAAAGATAACTACAGTCTTAAGAACAGCAGCCAAAGGAAACCACTAAGCAGGGCAAACAATTAAACAGAAAATGTAGAAAACCAACAACAGAAAGATATACAGGGATGAGTCAGTACGTATCAGTTGTATCAATCAATGTAAATGATCTCGACTCACCAATAAAAAGAAATAGACTGGCAGAGTGGGTTAAGAAACAAAATCCAACAATATACTATGTACAAGAAACACATTTAACTCAAAAGGAAACTCACAGACTAAAAATCAAAGGATGGAAAACAATACTCCATGCAACAGGAACCCAGAAAAAAGCAGGGGTAGCTATTACGTTTGCAGACAATGTGAGCCTCAAACCTAGAATGATCAAAAGAGATAAAGAAGGTCACCACATACTTGTTAGGGGAAAACTTTAAGAGGAAGAGATTACAATCATAAATATATATGCACTGAATATGGGAGTACCCAACTATGTAAGACAAATCTTGATAGACATGAAAAAGCAAATAAACAATAATCAGTTATAACAGGGAACCTTAACACCCCACTGTCACACAGAGACAGATCAACCAAACAAAAAATCAACAAAGAAATAACAGAACTGAAGCAAAGTTGTGAACAAATGGATCTAGTAGATGTGTACCGAGTGCTATACCCATCAACATCAGAATACGCATTCCCTTTTTTTTTTTCTGGCACCGGGGCTTGAACTCATAACCTCACACCTGCCAGATAGGCGCTGAAGTCACTGAGCCAAACTCCCAGCCCTGGTTTTTTTTGAGGCAGGGTCACACTGTGTAGCTCAGGCTGGTCCTGTGCCCGCGTTGTAGCCCAAGCCGGCCTCAGACTCACAATGATCCTCCTACCTCAGCCTCCTGAGTGCTAGGATTAAAGGCGTGTGCCACCACGCCCGGCCCAAAATACGCATTCTTCTTAGCTGCACATGGGTCATTCTCTAAAATAGATCATATCCTAGCCCACAGAACATGCTTAAGTAAATGCAAAGGAGTTGAAATAATTCCATGCATATTATCTGACCATAGCACAATAAAATTGGAAATTAATGACAAGCCCCACAAGAACCCCATAGACACATGGCAATTAAGTAACACTCTCCTAAACAATCAGTGAGTCACAGAAGAAATTAAAGAAGAAATTAAACAATATCTACAGTCAAACAAATGCAAATACAAATTACTGGAACCTGTGGGATACAGTGAAAGCTGTACTCAGGGAAATTTATAGCACTAAACTCCCACATCAGAAAAATGGAAAGAACACACATAAACAACCTAATGCTGCACCTCAAAGTTCTAAAAAAGAAGAGCAAGTCAAGCCCAGAGTCCAAAGAAGGGAGGAAATTATAAAGATCAGAGCAGAAATTAATGCAGTTGAAACTAAGAAAACAATACAAAGAATTAATGAATTGAAGAGTTGGTTCTTTGAAAGAATAAGTAAAATTGATAAGCCCCTAGCCAAACTTATCAAAAAGAGGAAGGAAAAAACTCAAATCCATGCAATAAGAAATAAAAAGGGTGAAATCACTACAGACCTTGTGGAAATACAGAAGATGATCAACACCTACTTCGAAAACCTTTACTCCCATAGGTTTGATGACACAGAAGAAATGGACAGATTCCTGGAAACATATGAATTACCAAAGCTGAATAAAGAAGATGTAAAACTGCTGAATAACCCAGTTTCAGTTAATGAAATTGAAAATGTAATTAGACCCTTACCAACAAAGAAAAGCCCAGGTCCTGATGGATTCACTGCTGAATTTTATAAGTTTAGGGAAGACTTAGTGCCAACACTCCTCAAACTCTTCAATGAAATTGAAAGGGAAGCAAGTCTCCCTAACTCATTCCTGGAAGCAAGTATTACCCTAATATCAAAATGAGAGAAAGACCCAACCAAAAAAGAAAATTACAGGCCAATCTCCCTAATGAACATAGATGCAAAAATCCTCAATAAAATACTGGCAAACAGAATGCAAAAAGTCATCAGGAAGATTATACACCATAATCAAGTGGGATTCATTCCAGGAATGCAGGGATGGTTCAACATATGCAAATCAATGAACGTAGTACACCATATCAACAGAGCCAAGGACAAGAATCACATGATCATCTCTATAGATGCAGAAAAAGCTTTCAACAAAATCCAACACTCGTTCATGATAAAACCCTACAGAAAATCAGAATAGATGGTCTCTACCTCAACCTGATAAAAGCCATATATCATAAACCAACAGCCAACATCTTACTAAATGGACAAAAACTGAAAACTTTAACCTAAAATCAGGAACAAGACAAGGATGTCCATTTTCACCACTCCTGTTCAATATAGTTTTGGAAACATTAGCCAGAGCAATTAGACAAGAGAGAGAAATAAAGGAATAAGGATAGGAAAAGAAGAAGTTAAATTATTGTTATTTGCAGATGATATGATACTCTACATAGAAGACTCCCAAAAATCCATTGAAAGACTTCTAGATGTAATAACCAAATTCAGTAATGTTGCTGGATACAAGGTCAACACTCAAAAATCGATAGTACACAAACAACAAACTCACTGAGAGAGAAATAAGGGAAACCACACCCTTCACTATAGCATCCAAAAAAGTGAAATACTTAGGAATCAGTCTATCAAAGGTAGTAAAAGATCTATACAGTGAAAATTACATTACTCTGAAAAAGGAAATCGAAGAAGATTTCAGAAAATGGAAAGATATTCCCTGTTCATGAATAGGAAGAACCAACATTGAAAATGGCCATACTCCCAAAATTATTACACAGATTTAATGCAATTTCAATCAGAATACCACTTGCATACCTCACAGAACTAGAGAAATCATCCCTAAAATTCATCTGGAACCAGAAGGAACCTAGAATAGCAAACACAATTCTGGGCAACAAAGGTAAGGCAGGAAGCATCACAATCCCTGACTTCAAATTATATTAAAAAGCTACTGTGATAAAATCAGCATGGTACTGGAATAAAAACAGACCTGAAAATCAATGGACTTAGATTAGAAAGATACAGCCAGAACTACAAACACACTCAGCCACCTCATCTTTGACAAAGCAGCCAAACATGTTCACTGGAAGAAAGCCTCTTGGTGTTTGAAAAACTGGCTTTCCATATACTGAAAACTAAAACTAGATCTATGTCTATTACCATGCACTAAACTAAAGTCAAAATGGATCAAAGATCTGAATATTAAGACAGACACAGTAAATCTGCTGGGAGACAAAGTAGGTAAAAATTTTGATGACACAGAATTAGGCAGAGAGTTCATCAACAAAAATCAAAATCAGACTATACGGGAAATACTTCCCAGAATCAACAACTGAGATCTTGTCTTATTAAAAAGTTTTTGCATGTCAAAGGAAATCTCCAACAGAGTGAAAAGAAAATCCACAAATTGGGAAAATATCTTAACCAAGTGTCCCTCAGACAAAGACTTCTATCTAAAACATATAAAGAATTTTAAAAAATTAGGTCCCCAAAATTCAAGGACCCAATCCAAAAATGGGCATCTGAGATGAGTACACACTTCTCAGATGACGAAATACAAATGGCAAATAAATGTATGAAAAAATGTTCAACATAAATAGTCATTCGGGAAATGAAAATTAAAACAACACTGAGTTTCCATCTCACCCCAGAAAGAATGGCCAAGATCAAGAAATCAACCAATAAACAAATGCTGGAGGGGCTGTAGGGAAAAAGGAACTCTTCTAGACTGTTGGTGGGAGTGTAGGCCGGTGCAACTTCTGTGGAAATCAGTGTGGAGATTCCTCAAGAAGCCAGGATTAGAGATTCCATTTGACCCACCTACTCCACTTCGGGGCATTTTCCCAGAAGAATTGAAAATGTCTTACCACAGTGATATACGTGTACCCATGTTTATAGCAACATAATTTTTTTTTTTTTTTTTTGGCGGCACCGGGGATCGAGCTCACAACTTCGCGCCTGCCAGACAGGCGCATAAGCCATTGAGCCAAACTCCTGGCCCTGGTTTTTTGAGGCAGGGTCGCACTAGGTAGCTCAAGCTGGCCTTGCACTCGCGCTGTAGCCCAAGCAGGCCTCGAACTCACAACGCTCCTCCTACCTCAGCCTCCCGAGTGCTGGAATTAAAGGCATGCACCACCATGCCCAGGTAGCAACACAGTTTGTAATAGCCAAATCTTAGAAACAGTCCAAGTGCCCATCAATCAAGGAATGGATAAAAAAGATGTGGTATTTTTATACAATGGAGTACTACTCAGCTATAAAGAAAGATTGCATCAAGACTTTTATAAATAAATGGACACGACTTGAGCCCATACTCATAAATGAAATAAATCAAACTCACGTGTGTAAATACCGTATTGTCTCCCTAGTGTAAGAAACTGAAAAAGTATATACAATCCAAAATCTGCAGTAAATACTGTGTAAGGGTAAGAAACTGCTCAAAGAGGAAAAGTAATTGGAATAGGGGAAAGGAGGAAAGAAGGAAGGGAAAATTTATGTGTATTATATATATATATATGTATATACACACACATACATTTGTATATATATATATACGTAAGATAACTAAAATGACTATACTACTAAATGTATTAGTTATTGGAAAAGAACAGTTAATACTCATATGATTAGATCAGTTTTACCTGTCTATATGTTAATCTAAACAACTCTTTTGAAGGTAACAATATGCAATATTACAACCACTGTCAAATTCCTGTCATCTTGTTTTATAAACCTATACTGTTATGGTATTGGATTTGTTGTTGTTTGTTTGTCTCCTTTGCTTTTTGTTTTTCTTTTCTGTGTCTTTTTGCTTTTCAATTTTTTTTTTTTTTTTTTTTGCAGCATCAGGGATCGAACTCACAGCCTCACGCCTGCCAGGGCAGGTGCTTAAGCCACTGAGCCAAACTCCCGGCCCTGGTTTTTTGAGGCAGGGTTGCACTATGTAGCTCAGGCCAGCCTTGCGCTCGAATTGTAGCCCAAGCGGGCCTCAAACTCACAACGCTCCACCTACCTCAGCCTCCTGAGTGCTGGGATTGCTTTTCAATTTTAAAAAATGGCAAAATATTCATTTGTCATTATACATCAGTATTTCCTTTCCCATCTTTAAAAGGCTCCTTCCTGCCCCATTTGCAATGACTTGGAAGGCTAAGTAAGGGGCAGAATATTGCCAGCAGATAATCAGAACTGAGGGCGGGAAGAAACACATCCAGAGAAGACAGGAATAACAGTTACTCAAAGTGGTGTGTTTGGGGCCGGGGATTTAGCTCAGTGGTACAAGCACCTGCCTGGCAAGCGCGAGGTAGTGAGTTTGATACATGGTACCAAAACAAAAACAAAAACAAAACCAAGGTGGTGTGTTTGTCTTTCAGGTGGTCACGGTGAAATCCGATTTGAGAATGTGCGTGTGCCCAAGGAGAACATGATCCTGGGTCCCGGCCGAGGCTTTGAGATTGCCCAGGGCAGGCTGGGGCCCGGCCGGATCCATCACTGCATGAGGCTCATTGGGTTCTCAGAGCGGGCCCTGGCCCTCATGAAGGCCCGCGTGAGTGCCCTCCTCGTGCCCACTCTGACTCAGCCACCCCTGCTGTGCTGGCAGACTTCAAATCTAACTCATTCCTGAGAGCCCCCACTTTTGCTTTGCTTCTGCTACTTGACACCGAGAACAGAAAGGGCTGTTGAGGTGACCAGGAGTGAGAGGCCAGGCTCCCTGGCAGCCAGGTTGAGGTTCCAAGGCCCAGAGCGGCCCTGGCTGCTGAGAGCATGATGGGCCTTTGGTGCAGTGCTAGCAAGCAGATGCCAGAGAGAACCGTGTTGCTTGTTTTCGCCCCTGGGATTCCAGCGTGGATTTTGTACCATCCTCCTCTCCCACGTGTCCAGAAAATGTAATCTGCGATGACCCTGTCAAAGGCTGGGAGCATATGTAAAAGAGAGCCACTTGCAGGGACAAGAATTCACATCAACTGTATTGATTTTACAACAAAGTGAACCCTTGATACAAAAACAAATACCTCATGAGAAATGCTCTACAAAGAAGCAAGGCCATCAGATGCGTTTTGCATCCTGAGCAAACCTCCTGTGATTTATATGTTTTTAACTGAGACAGACCAATTCTTTTTTCTTTGAAAATTAAGTTCTGTGGGCTCAGGTATGGTAATTCAGCCACACATGGCATTAAAATTTAGGCCGGCCATTGGCAGGGCAATTTGTATGTGGGTTTTTTTTTTTTTTCCTCTCTCTCTTTTTTGATTGTTGTTGGGGTTTGTTTTTTTGTTTTGTGGGAGGACAGCATCTCACTATGTGGTTCAGGCTGTCCTTGAACTCACTATGTAGCTCAGGCTGGCCTTAAACTTGCAGTGATCCTCCTGCCTCAGCCTCCTGAGTGCTGGGATTACACACGTGCACCACCACACTCAACTGTTGTTGGATTTTTTGTTTGTTTTTTTGACACAAGGTCTCACTCTGTTGCTCAGGCTGGACCCAAACTTGTGATCCTCCTCCCTCAGCCTCCTGAGTGCAGGGATTACAGGCTTGTGCCACCACGCCTGGCTTACGGCAGAGCAGTGTCACTGTGTGTGTCACAGGTCTTCAGAAATTACAGGGTTAGCATAGCAGCTCCACTCAGGACTGGTTACAGCGGAGTTGTTAGGGACCTACAGAGTATTTGCTACTGGGTCTAAAATGTCCCCTAACGGTCTCTATTCAGAAGTGACTTTTAAAAGGTGATTTAAAAGGGATGAGAAAGTGACTAAAACACAATAAAATCCCCCAAAGATGGGCAGAAACCTATTTTTTTAAATCATCGAGAGGTGCTTACTATATGCTCTTAAATTTTAGAAAGCAGGTTACAGAGTAAAGTATAGAGTGTGACTACTTAATATTTTATTTTTAAAAAGCGTGTGTGTGTGTGTGTGTGTGTGTGTGTGTGTGTGTATGCACCAAAAAAGTCTAGAAGGGCATCCACCAAATATTAACTAGATGATGGGACAGCAGGTATTTCCATTTTCTTCTTTTTTTGACCTGAAAATAATTTTCATACCACGAGAGATATTATTCATGCAGAAATTATTTTTAGTTCAGATAATTAAACTAATAAAACAAGGGGGAAAAAGAATACCTGTAACCTTTTCTTTTTTGAGACAGGGTCGCACTATGTAGTTCAGCCCAGCCTTACACTCAAGTAGCCCAAGCTGGCCTTGGGCTCACAATGCTCCGCCTACCTCAGCCTCCCAAGGCCACCAACGCCCGGCTACTGTAACCTTTCCTAAGGCCTCATGGCCTTCAGACTTTAAAATCTGCCTTGCAAGCCAAGTTTGGTGGAACAGGCCTATAGTCCCAGGACTCAGGAGGCTGAGGGAGGAGGATCACCTTGAGTTTGAGGCCAGCCTGGGCTACGTAGTGAATTCAAGGCCAGCCTGAACTATATAGAAAGACCTTGTCAAAAAACCAAAATAAAATAAAATAAAAATCCCCCTTGCAGAGACTACACAGCCTGGCTCAGGGATGTGAGGCTGGCTGTGACCAGCAGGGGGTGCCCTCCCCCGTGCCAGGTGAGGCGCCCTCGGAGGCTCCTTCCTAGGAGTAACCTTGGGCCAGGTGCTGGCTTCGATCTGAAAGCACAGCTCCTGCCTGCCCTGCAGCAAGCGGTGCTTCCCCACACCCCCACACCCCTCCACACACACCCCAGGACTGGCCTGACTTGGGCCGCATGGATGTTCCCTGGGCCTGGGCCGGGGAGCTGGTGGGTGGCTGAGAGACAGCGGGCAGCGCTTTCCCACTCTTCTGCTGCTCTCTCCTGGGCATGCTCCCGCCTACCTCGGCCTCTGCAGGACACCAGCCCCTGAGCCTCTTCTCTAGACCACTTTCAGGCCAGCATGGCCGCGGCTCTGTGTCTCTCGGGTCCCCAGGTGAAGTCCCGTGTGGCCTTCGGGAAGCCCCTGGTGGAGCAGGGCACCATCCTGGCCGACATAGCCCGGTCGCGCGTGGAGATCGAGCAGGCGCGGCTGCTGGTGCTGAAGGCTGCTCACCTCATGGACATAGCAGGAAATAAGGTAGCGGCCCAGGGGCCTTAAGGATGACAGAGGTCATGGAGCCACTGTGGCTCTTTGACGTTAATTACTTTGGTTCTGTTCGGAACTATTTGGGCAGCCATTCAAAACCCGAAAATGACTGAACTTGCTGGATTCCCGGGGCATGTTGTCTGCTCTCCTAACCCAAACGTAGAATCAGCCAACAGAGGAGCTTATTTCCAGGGATGACTTTATCTATTCAGGCACCTTCTCAATGCCTGAAACGGCCAGGCTCGTTGCCCACGTTGCAGCCCTCTCTGGACAACCTCCACCCCGCTACCAGCAGGCCCTGTAAGATGGGTGGGCAGCCCTAACGGAGTAGACTGTGGCCTCTTACAAATCACAAGCCACGCCCCTTCTACACTGAGTAGCCCTCCTTGTTACCAATATTGCGCATGCGCTGATGACAGAGCAGGACCTCGAGGGGGAGCCCTTGACTTTTGAATCCTTGTATTTTTCAGAACTGATAGTTTTTTCAAGCTGTCGGCTCTTGACCCTTTATAACCTTGTCTCCTCCTCCCTGCAGGCTGCAGCTTTAGATATCGCCATGATTAAAATGGTAGCCCCGTCCATGGCCTACCGAGTGATTGATCGTGCTATTCAGGTGAGCAGTGTGTCTAAACCATAGGCTGCAGAGGGGAAATGCCCAGCTCCGGCTGCCTGAAGTCTGTGGATCCCGGACACCTGCCCTTATGCCCACTCACTGCACGTGCAGTTTTCCTTGTCTTCTTCAACACAACCCTATAAACTGGGAACGGTGGTGCAAGTGTGGAATCCCAGCCTTTGGGAAGCTGAGGCAGGAGAATGCTTTGAGTTCCATTTCTTCCCTTCCCCCTTTGTGTCTACCAGGCCTTTGGAGCAGCAGGTTTGAGCAGTGACTACCCCCTGGCACAGTTCTTCGCCTGGGCTCGAGCACTGCGCTTTGCCGATGGCCCTGATGAGGTGCACCGGGTCACAGTGGCCAAGATGGAGCTGAAGCATCAGACTTAAGCCCATGGACTGCAGGAGCCCATGTCCCTGCCTGCCAGCCACACCCCACTTGGTGATGGTGTGCTTGGGAAGGCCTGCTGTGTGTGATTCTTGCAAGCTGCCCAGCTCCTCCATCTCAGGACCGTCGGCATCCCCCCAGGAGGCATCTTGGAGGAGCCCTGAGGCAGGGGGTCAGCAGAGAGCTGAAGGGGAGCTGGGCTTCAGTCTCTTGGGCCTGGCCAAGCCGCCGGCCTCCAAGCTTCCTCATTAGACTGTCTGTCACCTGAACACTAATGATAATGTTATTCTGGAAGGGGACTTGGGGGACACAGAAGAATAAGAAAATATCCCTCAGAGACTTTGTGGACTTGCTGTGTCATATGAAAAGAATGGATAATCAAGGCTCCCTCTCAGGTCCTGTGTCTCAGTCAGTTGCCCCTCCCCCACTTCCATTTCCACAGTGCCCTGCCTGGACCCTCCAAAGCTCCCAAGTCACTGGTGCCTCGTATGAGTCATTAACCCTGTACTCTGCTCATATAAGCGATCCCCCACAGCCAGGTACAGTGGGACGACTGTAACCCCACTACTCAGGAGGCTAAAGAGGAGGGTTGCAAGTTTAAAGCCATCCTGAGAAATTTAGCAAAACCCTGTCTCAAAAATGTGCTGGGATGTAGCTCAGTGCAAAGCCCTGGGTTCAATCTGCAGTGCCACAAACAACAAAACTCCACCAAAGGAACTGTGGTGTTCCGGTCCGTGAGGCCCTGCATCGCTGTGCCTGCTGTAGTTTCTTCCTATTTGGGGAAGGGAGATGGCAGGCAAGGTGCGATTTGGAGAGCAACGATTCCCCCCTGAGGAGGAGGGAACGCTCACACCAGGGCTATGAGGACCCAGGCTGCTCATCTCCTCACTGTGATGGGCCACTGCCCATTTTAGGACAGCCAGGGACTACCATCCCGGATTGTGCAGACTTGGCTTTGGGGCACTATTTTCCCTGAAAAGTTCCCATCCACATGCCACACACAGGGCGAAGGATCCCAGCATGCAGTGAGTGTTACAGGGCTTGAGAACAGGCTCCTCGCATACGCTGGCCCCAGGCCACACTGGACAACTGCTTCTTGCTGGAGGAAGGTGAAATGCAAGTCCAGCCCTTACTAACTGTCATCATAACACCAGTGCACAGCAAAGGACCTGGCGGGGTCCTCACAGACTGAGTTCTTGCTTCTGCTTTGGGCCTCCAGAAGGAGGAAGGTTTTGTTTGTTTTGTTTTGTTTTGTTTTGTTTTTAAAAGAAGCAGTCATGGCCTGACATATCACGAGCACTAAGAATTTCTCTCATAGCCTATGAGATTAGCCTTGCTTATGCAGTAGTGCTGCTGCAGGGTTGAGAGGAGAAGCTGTAGCTGGCAGTGGCACATGCCTGCATCCCAGCTCTGAGAGAGGCTGAGGCAGGAGGATCACAAGTTTAAGTACCACCTAGGCAATTTAGGCTCTGACTCAAAAAAAAAAAAGGGCTGGAGATGTAGTGGTGATAAAGTGCCCCTGGGTTACTGCAAAAATAAATGAATAAATGAATAAGGGAAAGGAAAGAAGAAAGAGAAGCTATGCTGCTGAGTGATCCTGCATCTCCCTGTGTGCTCTGCTACAAGCACTGGACGTCCTCGGGTGGCACTGGGAGCACTGCAGACCAGTGAGTCCCACAGAGAGGACTCCGGCAGACCCTGGTCAGGGTGTCCAGCTGTGTTTCACGAGTCCACTCCCCACCCTGCCTGAGCCCCAGCACTGTGCCCGGCACTGGGCCAGGCCTTGGGGAATGTGCAGTAAAGGAAACAGGTAAAGGTGCTAGCCTGGCAGTGTTCATGCCACAAGGGGGTGGCGGTGAGGGCCCCAAGACTGGCTGACTCTGCTAGGACACCCGGGGTGCTGGGGGCACAAGGAAGGACCTTTTCTGAAAAGGACTCGGAACCAAAACCTGAATGGCAAGAAGAAAGGACACAGGTGCTTCCGGAGTCAGGAGTGGTGTGTGCAGAGGCCGTTGGGGGAGAGCCCGGTGCGGGGGGAGGGAAGGAAGCGCGGTCAGTCAGGTTAGGCAGGCGGCCAACCACGCCTTCAGGTTGATTCTCATGGCGACGGAGAAGTGCATGTAGCCTACGAGTTTTGTGTCACCACATAAGAGAAAACAGAACATAGTGATCTCCCTCTTTTTAATCTATTTTTCATTTTTTTTCCTAATTCTATACAGTGGTACCTCAGTTCACACACTTAATTCTTCCCATGATTCTGGTCACAACCAAATTGCAAGCATGTTCTGAAACCAGAATCATGGATAGAATTAAGTTCGTGAATTGAGTTACCACTGTACCCTTCTACCTCATGGTAGGATCCTTTGTCTCACTTTTCTCTCCTCATCTCCCTTTTGTATTCTCCCATTCTCAACACCTCATATCTTTAAAAGTATAAGCACCAAGTTTTATTAATCTTCAGATTGTTAACTCTGTTACTACTTTGGAATTTTCTGTGGTTAGTAGAGGTACCATTACCACATTTAGTATGTATTTGCTATATGTAATATTTGGTTTGTCTTAGGGTTTATATTGTAAGTGTGGATTTCTGAGGTTATTGGTTTTTATGGTATGCTAATATCCAGTTTGTCTTGGATGATATTATTATTGCTAATTTACTTCATATTGCCAGAGTTGCATAGATGTTGCTATTAATAAGTTTTCTCTGTATGCCAGTACTGGGACTACCTTGTGACATTAAGAAATCTGTGGGTCATTCCCAGAGAACTGGGTGCTGGGCCAATTACACTGCACTCCCCCCATATTAACAGAGGTGATTGGATCTTGGGACAGAGGCAAAGGAGTTTTGTTAGCCACTCCCTGAGTACATTACCCAAAAGCAGACTGACTAAAGAGATCTCCATACTCACAGTAAAGCCCTTCCACTGTAAGCACGTTGCCTAGGCAAAAAACACGAATAATAGAAACAGGAGAAGGCAAAGCAGCAAAATGCCTCCCCATACTCCCAGCCCACAAAGCCAATTCAGGGGCACTGAAGGGGAGGAAAGCAAAGGCCACACTGCCACTGCTAAATTATTCAAAAGGAGAACAGAGAAGATTAAAAAACAGATCAATGAGGTGTTTGAGCAGGCTCACAGAAAATATAACTAATCAGATAACATGGAGGTAATAAAGCAGTAAGGGAGCTTACAGAAGACCCAACAAAAAGCTTGCTAAGCTAAACAAAATGATGCAAAACATGTATGACCAGTTTAGCAATGAATTGGAGTCCACAAAAAGGTTCAAAACAAATATAGGACATTAAAAGTTACATTGAAAGTAAGAGAAGAGGGCCAGGCGTGGTGGTGCACGCCTTTAATCCCAGCACTCGGGAGGCTGAGGTACGAGGAGCGTTGTGAGTTTGAGGCCGGCTTGGGCTACAACGTGAGCAAGGCTGGCCTGAACTACATAGTGCGACCCTGCCTCGAAAAGAGGGCCAGGAGGTTGACTCAGTAGCTTAAGCGCCTGTCTGGCAGGCACAAGGTTGTGAGTTTGATCCCTGGTATCGACAAAAAAAAAAAAAAAAAAAAAGAGAAGAGAAGTGACCGATGTGAGGATGGGATGTAAGAATTAGAAGATAGGGAGGCTTTCAAAGTCCAGTTACTGAGAGATACAAAAGAGCATGATAAATGGATTAAAACAAAAATTCTAAACAGAAGACATGGATAGATTACTGGATACATATGAACTACCAACTGAATCAAGGAGACATAAAAACACTGAATATTATGGCTTGTATCTAGATGTTTTCCAAAACCTCATGTGGTCCTAGGTAAAGCCTTCTGACGGTGGCTGGATCTAGGGTATATGATGCTGTGGAAGAGGGGCTGAAGGGCGGGGAGGGGAATGGGAGAAAAAGAAGAAGCAAGAAATAGCATATGCAGCTACAAATTCCATCAGGCTGCCCGCCCTTTGGGCAATCCTGCCTGCACCCAGGATGAGGTGTCCTTAATCCAAATATCACACCCTAGATCCAGTTGACTCTGAAAAGCCCCACCTATGAGTGCATGAGGCTTTGGAGGGGGGCCTGTGGATAAAAGCCGTAACACCAAGGAAGTGGAAGAGCTCCATGCTGAAAACTATGGTACTCCAGGAAAGAAGATGCAAGAGGGCGTAAGAAAACAGAAGGATATGCTCTGCTCTTTGATAGGCAAAAGAAATATAGTCAAAATGACCATACTTCCAAAACTGATATGCAGATTTAACACAGTTCCAATCAAAATACCGATAGCATTCCTCACCGAACTAGAGAAAACACTCCAAAAACTCATATAGAACTAGAAGAGGCCTAGAATAGCAAAAGCAATCCTGGCTATTAAAAGCAAGGCAGGAAGAATCACAATTCCAGACCTAAGTTATACCACAAAGTTCCAGTGATACAAATAGCATGGTATTAGGGGGAAAAAACCAGACACGTGAATGAGTGAAACAGGATAGAGGATACGGAAACAAAGGGGCCAAAACCTTCTGCTGGAGGAAAGACAGCCTCTTTAACAAATGGTGCTGGGAGACGCAAGATGGTGGACAGTGCACAACTAAAGCAAATGATTATGAGCCTTAGAGTTTCTGAACTCCAGGTATTGTTGGGCAACACTGGGAGGAATAAGCACAGACATAAACATGAACTCACAAAAGCCCTACATTTACTCAAGGCTGGCTGTAGTCCCGCTGTACACATGAAAATTGAAGCACTCTGTTGGCAGTTGCCCCAGAAAATCCTGACACCTGCAAACTTGTCTCTCCCCAGCGTACGCTGGAGTCCTGCCATTCCACAGTGCACTTACGACTGTCACCCTGCATCTTCCCGTTACTCCTGGTTTCTCTTCTGGGACCTAAACACGAACCGGAACTCCCACATCTTACATCAGCTCTTCACCCAGTTCATCTGAATATTAAACTTCAACAACTACCATTTAGGGGCTGGAGATACAGCTCAGCAGCACAACTGCCTGCCTGACAAGTGTGAGGTCATGAGTTCAATCCCTGGCACCAAAAAACAAAACAAAAACTACCATTTTATGACTTACAAGATAAATCGATAAAACCCATCAGTCTAGCATCAGACAATAGCTGGTGCTTTCGAGAAAACTGTTTTGCATTTGCCTGGACCCCACAACAAGTACAGTGGATTGGTAGCTCCATGGATGTTCCTGGAACCAAACGTGACTTCACAGCGCAGGTCCAGTTAAGGTTGTGTTTATCTGAAACCAGTTTTCCACCAGAAGATCTCTCCCCACCCCATCTTTGCGTGAAAGTGAATACAAAATCTCGCAACCTTCCAGGTTACCTTCTACCTACTAAGAATGGTCCTGAACCAAAGTGACCCAGGAGACCAGGTAAGGTCACCTCACTTGTCTGATCGTCCACCACTGTCCGAAACACCATTGTTGCTTCTTGGGCTGCGGAAATTAGAAGAACCTATTCCATGACAGCGTATCTTGTGAAACAGTTGTCCTCAACGTTTCTTCTTCAGAGGTTACAAGCAAAGGGATCAAGGAATCTGGATCATTCTAGAGTTTAAATCAAAGAGAAATTGGGCTGGGGATTTAGCTCAGTGCCGTAAGTGCCTGCCTGGCAGGTGTGAGGTTGTGAGTTCGAGACCCAGTACAAAAAAAATCGAAGAGAAATTGCGCATCCAGACAGTGAAATAGCTACAATCAGCCTAGGGGTTTCTCTACTGTGTCCAGGTGGTACAGTGCAGCTGACGATTCCCTACTGAGTCCTTACATATTCTCATCTGCAGGGTTTTGACACAACTCTTTATATTCAGATGAAGGAGCAAAAAACCACTTGGACCTGTCCTGTCTGTGATGAGAAAGTCCCATATGAACACGTTATTACTGACGGGTTGTTGATGGGAATCCTGAAGTGCTGTACAGACTGCGATGAAATACAGTTTAAGGAGGATGGCTCTTGGGCACTGATGTGGTTGAAACAGGAAGAACAGGAAGTTTCTGCCTCTTATGATGCAGTCGATGGATGCTACAGTTCCACTTTGGAACATCAAGTGGCCTCTCACAACCAGTCCTCTAATAAAAACAAGGAATTTGAGGTGATCGACCTCACCATAGACAGCTTTTCTGATGAAGACGAGGAAGAGCCGTCTGCCAAGAGAGCCCGTCCTTCCCTTTCTCCCACCTCACCACTAGACAATAAAGGCATTTAAAGTCTTCCACAGCAAGCGTTTCCAGTATCCCGCATCCCAAGCCTTCCTGATGAGGACGTGAGCTACACCAATACTTCCTCATCCAAGACTACAGGCCTCCTTTCCACATGACTCCCCTGCCTTAGGACTCCCAAGGATTAGATTCCTTGGCTTTCTGGTCAGGAGAGGATCCCCGTTACAACACCTCCCTGCTCGCTGCCACGGCCGAGCCCAGGTTCCACTGCACTAACCGCGCTTCTCCTACAGACCCGCGCCCAGGTGTTCCTCGACCGGCTGTGTGTGGGAGGCAGCATGTGCCCGCCAGCCACCAAGGGGAGCAGCAGGATGCGGGGTCCGTCTTCAGCATCACACCTGACAACATCTCCCTGACTGCTCTCTCACCTGCTGATCCCGCCCCGTCCCAGGGGTTCCCCTGGCCAGGAAGAAGAGAACTCTGTGCTGTTTTACTTTATTCTGCTTGGAAAAGTTCACAAGAGTGTGTGTGTGTGTGTTCTTTTTTTTTTTTTTAATTTAAAATTTAATTTTTTGCCGGGTGTGGTGGTGCATGCCTTTAATCCCAGCACTCGGGAGGCTGAGGTAGGAGGAGCGTTGTGAGTTCGAGGCCAGCTTGGGCTACAGCGCGAGCGCAAGGCTGGCCTGAGCTACACAGTGCGACCCTAACTCAAAAAACCAGGGCCGGGAGTTTGGCTCAGTGGCTTAAGCACCTGTCTGGCAGGTGTGAGGTTGAGAGTTTGATCCCCGGTGCTGCAAACAAAACAAAACAAAAATAAAATTTAATTTTTTTATGCTTTAATTTTTTAAAAATTTTATTTTAAAGATAGTAAAATCCAACAACTATAACAGAACAATCAAAACAAAGCAGTAGAACTGGCATAGAGCTTCAAAGAGAGATACTATGAAAACAATAGCTACTATATTGTATCTTGTTACTTTCAGAATATTGACCATTCCATCAGGCATAGCAAAAACAAACCAAAAACAAAACACAATAAAACCAGTAAAAACAGGATATGAAATGAAGAAAAAAAAAAACCAAAAATTAAACAAAATTAAGCAAAACAATGAGAACAATATTGGGGCTTGAAGACAAGACAGAGGACAATCCCACATATTTGCCACACTGACAATGTCATCTACCCAAGAAATGCTCAGACTGCAGGCTCCAGGCCTGCAAAATAATCTAACAATACAAGCATTTAGTTGCTTTCTGTACTTTAGTTGCTATGAACTTAGCAGGTCCTCTGAGCACGCAGGTTGCTTATTGGGGCAGGGCGGGGGGAGGTCCTTGATTTGTAGCCCGCACACTGGTAGGCCTATGGGTGTGTGTGTTCTTTTTAAGGAAAAAATTAAATGTGCAAAGGGAAAAAAATAGTGCTGGGGAAAACTGACTATCCACATGCATAAGATTGAATCTAGACCCATAGCTCTCACCATGTACTAAACTAAAATCAAAAAGGATAACAGATCCAAATATTAAAACAGAAACAACCTGCTACACGATAAAGTAGGTAAGACTCTTGAAAACACGGCGCAGACGAGTGCTTTCCGGACAGAACCCTAATTACACAAGAGATAACATCAAGAATTACTAAATGAATCACATCAAATTAAAAAGCTGCATAGCAAAGAAAACAGCGAGTCGAATGACGAGACAACTACAGAATAAGAAACATTCCACCAGCTATTCCTTGGATGGAGGAATAATATCTAGAATATACAAAGAACTAAAAAAAATTAGACCCTCAAAATAAAAGACCAATAAAAAAAATGAGCAATTGAAATGAATGGATACTTCTCAGAAGAAATAGAAATGGTCAATAAATACATGAAAAAATGTTCAGTATCACTGGCCATTACAGAAATGCAAATTAAAGCTACACGGAGATTTTGTCATATTCCAGAATAGCTTTCGTCAAGAAATCAGATAACAACAAATGCTGGCGAGGTTGGGAGTGGACAGAAACTATTCTTCATTGCTGGTAGGAGTGTCAACTAGTACAGTCATTATGGAAATCAATATGGAGATTCCTTGAAAATTAAAACAAGAAATTCTATTCCACCCAGCTATTCTCCTCCTTGATATCTTCCTGAAAGAGTTAAAGTCATCGTGTTATAGTTGTGCGTGTATACCCATGTTTACAATGGCACAATTTACAACAGCTAAATCTTGGAAGCAGTCAGTATGTTCATCAACAGATGAATGGATAAAGAAAAGGTGGAATTTAAACACAATGAAGTACTACTCTGCCATAAACAAGGATAAACTTGAATCATTTGTAGGAAAATGGATGCTCCTTGAGACCCTAATGTTAAGTGAAATCAGATACACAAGCTTAAAAATTGCATGGCTTCTCTTATATGAGAAACCCAAAATATAAATAAAGAACAAAATAAAAGATAAGCAATAGGGGAAAAAAAGATGGAGGGAAAAAGAGGAAGATTTGGGGGGAAATGCATCTGGGAGGGTAAGAAGGGAATAGGAACATAAAAAGAATTAAGATGTATTATAGCCATATACCAACTCCTCATGATGAATGTAATCATTATGCATTGCAAACATACAGTCTTTTTTTTTTTTTTTTTGAGACAGGATCTCATTCTGCAGTTCAGACTGGCCTTGAACTCACGAAGTAGCCCAGGTTGGTCTTAAACTCAAAGCAATCCTCTTGCCTCAGCCTCCGGAGTGCTGGAATTACAGGCTTGCACCACCATGTCTGGCATTCAAACATATACTCTTAAAGTAAAAATAAATAAATAAATAAATAAATAAATAAATAAATAAAAGATGGGATTTAGCTCAGTGGCATAGTGCCTGCCTGGCAAGCACCAGTTGTGACTTCAATCTACGGTACAAAAAAAAAAAAAAATTAAAAAAAGAAAAAGGCTGTGGGTGTA
>RJWM01028864.1:0-25128 GCA_004363535.1 Dasyprocta punctata | reverse complement strand
AAAAAAAAAAAAAAAAAAAAAAAGAAGGCACACTTGGGTGGTGGGAACTGAGTTGTGGGAAGGTTGGGGGTGGTGGGGAGCAACTGGACTCCTGTGGGTTTTCTCTCTCCTCTGTCTTCCAGTTCAGGCAAGGGCCTCCTCCCATAACGGAGAGTATGGAGGTGGTGGAGGAAAGCGATTCACCCATTCTGGTTACCAGCTGGAAGGCCCCATCACTGCCTTCCGTATTAGAGTCAACAGAAATTACATTGTAGGGTAAGAGCCTTTTGCGTTTCTGTGGTTTGTGGACCTTCTAGGATCTTAACTGGAAAAGGCTGAAGTCTCTTTTGCAGTGTTCCTGTCAGGCATCTTCCATCTCCTGGAATATTCCCATTCAGTTCAGACAGCTAAAAACTCTGTCATATGCAGAACCAAAATGTGTTTCCTCCTGATCTGGGTTCTGCATCCTAAGACAACATGGACATGTCTCATCCATGTCCCATGTGGGAGACTTTCAGATGTTTGAAAATTCTTTTGCTTCTTTCAAGTGGGAGTTGGGGCACAGTAGAATCCTGGACTCCAAATTCGAGTTCTGACCTTTGCTGTCTGGGTGACTCTGGTCTACTTCTCTCCCCTTCATGAGGTTGTTTGTTGGCAAAATGAGTTCAAGTTCCCTGTATGATTTTCTGGGGCTCACCTAGTCATCACATTCTGTAAGAATAGCAGGGGACAGTTCCTAGGCCAAGAGGTCACAAATTCTAACCCTATTCAATGTCTCCCTTCCTTCCCTCTTTGCTCATACCCAGTCTACAGGTACGTTATGGAAAAGTGTGGAGTGACTATGTGGGTGGCAAGTCCGGAGACCTTGAGGAGATCTTTTTATTCCCTGGGGAGTCAGTGATCCAGGTGTCTGGCAAATACGGTTCCTACCTGAGGAAGCTGGTCCTTGTGACAGACAAGGGCCGTTACATGTCTTTTGGGAAGGACACAGGCACAAGTTTCAATGCCCTCCCCCTGTACCCCAACACTGTACTTCGATTCATCAGTGGCCGATCCGGTTCCGTCATCGATGCCATTGGCCTGCACTGGGACAATTACCCCAGTGACTGCAGCAGCTGCTGAGCCCATCTCCTCCAAGGCAGGATCATGAAAACTCAACTACGAACCCCCACCCAAATGGCTTAATAAAAGGATGTGGCTACCGCTGCTTTGCATATGGGTCTGCAGCTGTGATTCATTCCTAATTCTGGTAGAAGTGGACAAACCCCATTTCTGGCTATCTGCTGGCATAAATCTGGGAAAAGTGAGAACATGAGTAAGAGAGGTATAAGAATCCTGGGCTTTTCTACACAATCAAAATTATGGTCAAGCATGGTGGTATGTATATACCTGTAATTCCCGCCCTGAAAGCTGAAGGCAGGAGGATCACAAGTTTGAGCCCAAATTGGTCAATTTATCAAGACTGTCTCAAAATAAAAAGGCTGGAAACTGTAGTTTTATGCAAAGGTCATAGGTTTAATTCCCAGAAGATAAGATTCTGCCTTGCATAACTCTTTTCATGGATAACTCCTAAGTGTTTACCTAAGCAAAAGTCCTGAGGTTAAGGGAAGGCCTAGTTGCAGCTTCCAGCTCCCTTCTTTCCTGGTCCTCCCCTTGGGAAAGTCTTCTCTGCCAGAAGGACGTCACCTGATTCTGCTGACCTTAGTGCACTTCTGTATGTGGTGGGCCTGGATTCTTATGCTTTGCTCTTTCCCAGAACCCTAACTGCTAAAGTTCTGCCTAAGTTTGTCAAAGGACTGTGCTGTATTACCCAAGCTTAGTCCCTCTCACCTTTACCCTTAACGGTCATTTTCCTTGCTTAGCTCTCAGAACTGAGATCATTCCTCAAGCAGCCACCACTTCCCCAACAGCGTAAGCTCTGTCAACACCATGCTCTAAAAAAGGCAATTCCATGGCGCATGCCTTTAATCCCAGCACTCGGGGCTGAGGTAGGAAGAGTGTTGTGAGCTCAAGGCCGGCTTGGGCTACAACGTGAGCACAAGGCCGGCCTGAACTACATAGTGCGACCCTGTCTCAAAAAACTAGGGCCAGGAGTTTGGCTCAGTGGTTTACGTGCCTGTCTGACAGGTGTGAGGTTGTGAGTTTGATTCTCGGTGCCAAAAAAAAAAAAAGGGCAATTCCAAAGTGAAGAGACTTTCATTGTGGATTGACATAAAGGATCAGTTAGATTTTAGGGCACTTGCTGGGGTAACTGGATAGACTGGGCAAAGATATAAAATTGGTTTGGAAATTGTCTTTAGGTTCTTAAACCTAGAATACCAAGTTTCTGTTGGTAGTGGCAAAGAGTTATTGTTCCCAGAAGATTTATTCATGTCACAGAAAATGTCTGTCACACTTCTTCCTAATTAGACAAAAAAAGTTACATTCATGTAATCTTACAAATACTAACATCATAGAAATAAACTCGTGAGTCGCTTTTTTTTTTTTGGCGGCACTGGGGATCAAACTCATAACTTTGCGCCTGCCAGATAGGCGATTAAGTCATTGAGCCAAACTCCTGGCCCTAGTTTTTTAAGGTAGGGTCACACTATGTAGCCCAAGCTAGCCTAGAAATCACAACGCTCCTCCTACCTCAGCCTCCCGAGTGCTAGGATTAAAGGCGTGCACCATCATGCCTGGCTTGAGTTGCCTATTTTGATAATAATCTATCTCTTTCAAGTAATTCCATGGAACAGAATATTATGCCATTGCAATTGTTTTTTATTGATATAAATCATATAACATAAAATTTATCCCTTTAAAGTGTGTAAATCAGTGCTTTTTAGTATCTTCACCAGCTTATATAACCACCACTTTCTAATTCCAGAAAAGCTTCATCATCTCAAAAAGAAACCTGGAGCCCATCAGCAGTCACTCTGTTCTCCTGTCCCCACATCTACCTGTATGACTTTGCCTGTTCTGCTGTTACGTATAGATGGGATAATGCCATAATGTGGCATTTGTGTGTGGCTTCATTCATGTAGCATGCGTTCATGGTTCATCCATGCTCTCAAGGTATCAGTGCTTCACTCCTTTCTATGGTTGACAGTGACAGATTTCTGACAGGTCAGAGGTCAGGTCAGCCCTAGGACAGCCTTTAAACCAGTGGCTTTCTGGTGAGGGCAGCAGCACCTAAGAGCAGCCACAGTAGAAGACTAACTGGAAAGATCCTGGCTTTTGTTATTTTACATATTAGGCTTTTGTAAAAACTTTTATTTGAAGAAAAGTTTCCTTTACTTAAAAAACCTTTAAGTGTACACACTAAGAACTTGGTAACCGAATGAGGATAAGTGGAGGGTTGTCTAAAACTACCTTGCTTATAGCTTGGCAACTGAAAGAGAAAGGATATCCTGATCTGAAATGGGGAATACAAAAGGAAAAACTAGCTCTTAAATCTGTTGAGTTTTGGTGTATACAGTACATCTCTGGTTGAGATCCAGCCAGTAGGATGCTTAAGAATAAACCCTCTTATAAAAATTTTATTTTTAGCTGGGTGTAGTGTCGCATGCCTGTAATCCCAGAATTCGGGAGGCTGAAGCAGGAGGACTGCCACAAGTTTGAGGCCAGCCTGGGCTGCAAAGTGAGTTCAAGGTTCAAGGCCAGCCTGGACTACATAGCAGAGACCCTGTCTCAAAAAACCATTAAAAATTTTTTTATTTTTAGTTGACCATACTAAGTGTATACATTTATAGGGCACAATGCAGTGTTTTGGTATATATTTACAACATGGAATGGTTACATCAGATTGACAGACCCACCATCTAACATTTATTTTGGGGGGGGGTGTGGTGAAAACATTTAAAATCTCTTTTAGCAATTTTGAAACATACATTATTACTTAGTATATTCACCATTCTTTTTTTTTTCCAGCACAAGGATCGAACTCACGGCCTCACACCTGCCAGACAGGCACTTAAGCCACTGAGCCAAACTCCCGGCCCTGGTTTTTTGAGGCAGGGTCGCACTATGTAGCTCAGGCCGGCCTTGCACTCACGTTGTAGCCCAAGCCGGCCTCGAACTCACAACACTCCACCTACCTCAGCCTCCCAAGTGCTGGGATTAAAGGCGTGCGCCACCACGCCCGGCTATATTCACCATTCTGCCACTAGACTCACTAAAGCTTATTCCTCCTGTCTAAAGGAAACTCTGCATCCTTTGATCAGTATCATTCCTTTCCCATCCACCTTTCTCCACCTCTGGGAACCACTAGTCTTCTCACCACTGATACATGCTCACTTTTTTAGATTCCACATGGAAGAGCCTGCAGTATTTGTCGTTCTGTGCTGGCTCATTTCACGTAGCATTAAAGTCCTCCAGGTTCATCCATTCTGTTGCAACTAACGGATCTGGAAATAAAGCTTTGACAGAAGTTTGATATAAAACTTAGATTAAGGAATCATTGGCATATAAATAATGAACCAAGTGACGGATGTGCAAGTGACTCAGGAAAACTATGAGTAGGTACTACATAAGATGAGAAGAAAGTTGAAGTCAGGACCTTGAGGAACACTAACATTTGATGCTTGGTACATAAGAGGAGTCAGTTAAAGAACTAGAGAATGGAGTGCTTTGGAAGATAAAGAGAATGAAGAGGGAAGACAAACTTTATAGAGTAATTAATGCCCCTGATAAGCCAAGAAAAGTACAAATTTCAAGTTTCCTGAGCAAGGGATGGTGCCACATGCCTGTAATCCCTGCACTCAGGAGGCAGAGCAGGAAGATCATTGTGATTCTGAGGCCATCCTCAGTTACATAGTGAATTCTCAAGACCTGCCTGAACTACATAGTGAGACCCTGTCTTGAAAAACAAAACAAACAAACCCAAATTTCAGTTTGCTCCATTTTTCTGTTTTTTGTTTTTTTTTGTGGCACCGGGGATCAAACTCACAGCCTCGCACCTGCCAGACAGGTGCTTAAGCTGCTGAGCCAAACCCCCAGCCCTAGTTTTTTGAGGCAGGGTTGCACTATGTAGCTCAAGCCAGCCTTGCGCTCTTGTTGTAGCCCAAGCTGGCATCGAACTCACAATGCTCCTCCTACCTCAGCCTCCCAAGTGCTGGGATTAAAGGGGTGCGCCACCATGCCCGGCTAGTTTGCTCCATTTTTGACAATTAGGTCACTAATTATCTTGACAAGGAAAGTTTCAGTGGAGCCAGGCATAGAAGTGGATGCCTACAACCTGAGCACTTGGGAGGCTGAGGCAGGAGGATTCCAGTGAGGTAGAGGCCAGCTTGGGTTCTATAGTGAGTTCAAAGCCAGCCTGATCCACATAGCAAGACCCTAGTGCACCCCCCACCACACACACAAATTTCAGTGAATTGGAAGAAGCTGAAGCCAGGTTGCCCGGCTTCCTTAGGGAACACAGAGAAAATGAGGAAACACACACAGCAAGAGCTGCTATTTCAAGAAGTTTGGCTTTTGAATGTTATAAAATAGGCTAGTAAGTAACAGGATGTATGGAAGGAGATTTTTTGTTTTTTGACAGGAGAGACATGAGTTGTTTATATGGTGAAGAGGAAGAAAACGGAAAAATAATTTTTTTTTTTTGTTTTTTTGAGACAGTCTTGCTATGTAGCTCAGTCTGTCCTCAAACTCATGGCAATTCTCCTGCCTCAGCCTCTGGAGTGCTGGAATTATAGGTGTACACTACCACGCCCAGTGCAGAAACCTAAGACTTTGGGAAGAAGATATAATTGATGGAACAAAGTCTCAGAACAGATTGAAGAAGGTGATTTACATATATGTGCTGCCAAAGCGAGCACAGAAGATGATTTATGTAAGGAGCTGGGTTAGGAAACTTTAAGGGAAGAAAAGTAACATCAGCGAAGTTACAGATTGGTTTGCACAGAGGAGAGGAGACATTGAGGGTGAAATGAAGAAAGCAATATCTAACTTTCACTTGTTCAGTGAAAATGAGGTACCTGCTGTATCAAGTTCTACCAGAAAAATGAAACTAGCAGGGGACATACATACACACATATATAAATGAAGTTCTTGTGTTAATAAAAAGCATAGCAGGGCCAGGTGTGGTGGCGCATGGCTTTAACCCCAGCACTCAGGAGGCTGAGGCAGGAGGAGCTTTGTGAGTTCAGGTTTGGGCTACAAAGTGAGCGCAAAGCCAGCCTGAACTACATAGTGTGACCCTGTCTCAAAAAGCTAGGGCCAGGAGTCTGGCTCAGTGGCTAAAGCGCCTGCCTGGCACGTACAAAGTTGTGAGTTTGAACCCTAGTGCCAAAAAAAAAAAAAAAAAAAAGCATAGCAGGTCATCGTTTTGGACTAATTTCCTGCTCTGAGCCCAAACAGATCAGACTAAAACTGAAAACAGAGTCGTCTCTTCGAAAGGTCTATACCACCAAACAAACTGGCCTTCCAAGAAATCAGGAGAAATAACAACCAAATTTCCCAATCAGACCAGCTTCAACTAGCATGATAATGAATTTCATTACATAAAAATAACCTAAAGTAACTTGATGTTAACCAACAATTGTTTTTCTATTTTTCCATCTCCCTCCTGACCATCTTGCAGAGCAAGGAAATTAACTTGGAAATGACAAATTCGCTCTTCTGTTTCTGCTTTCTTTGGTCATTCCTCTGCTTAAAACCTACCTCTTCTGTTCCCCCCTGCCCAACCTCTTCTGTTGAGCTAACTGGAATACTCATTCTGCTTCATGGAATGAAGTGGTTAGAGTCTAGAATCGCAAATAAAGCCAAACAAGATCTTTAAATTGTAATTTTGCCCTCTGGCAAGTGGAACAAAAACAATATTTAAACCAGGCCTATACCAGGACCTCAAAGTTCCTGCCTAAGCGTCCAGAAGGGACAGAAAACTACTTTGCAGACAGCTGAACCCCGAAGAGCAGACTATGGGGGAGGCTGACGAAGCAACAGTTAAAACAGTGTGTCTATAACACTCACTCCGAGGTGCTGACTGCCAAGTTACAAAGTAAGGAACCAAGAGCTGGTCTCCTCGTCGGATGTGCGACACAAGGAACCATACAGTGGTCCCGTGCTCAGCAAGAGGTGAGTGCAACACGACTGTTCCCAATCTCGCCTGTGTGGCCCAGATTCTACGGAACTGACACGAATCGCAGCGCAGCTGACTCGAGACGCAGTCCAGTCGTCCTAAAGCGACACCGGCCCCATAGTCAAGCGAAACAGTTTATGAGGCAAGAAGCTGCAGAAAGTGAAGATCACTTCCAGTAGTTCACAATAATCTCGTTTTCAGGTAGCATCTTCTTTATTCATATAATCACTTCTCTGCCACTAAAGTAGCGCAAATCGTATTCATCGCAGGGAAACTTCTGTATGAACTGATCGAGTGCCTTCGATCATTGCTTGATTCGCAGCAAGATTCGTGACTGACGGGAGAAAAATGAGGTGAAATGTTTGCACTTACACAAATCAGGTTAAAACTTGAAACTGGAAAGCCTGAACATGTAAGGAGCGCGCAACTCTCTGGTCCTCCGCAGTTCCCACGACTGCGGCAGTAGCCCGTACCTCGAACTTCCGGGTTTTTCTTTTGGCGCAGGCCCTACGTTAACGGCTGCGCAATCAACGTGCATACGCATGCGTCCTCCGCAAGGGAAAAAACTCTTGCCGGATCCGGAAGCGAGCCCTAGCAGGCTGGATAGAAGCCATCCCCAATCAAGGGCTTCCGGCGGCGCGTAGTCGTGATTGGTGGAGCGGTGGAAGGGGACGGTGCCCCGACAATTTGAATGTGAGAAGCGGACCCGAAGGAGGGAGTGGAATGGACGCGGGTGTCTCGGCGCCGCTGAGGAGGCGCCAGATGGCGATGGCCACTGCAGGTACTCGGTCGTGTAAGGACGCTTCGGGGCACCGAAGTCTGGAGCTTCATGGGGTAATGCGTCCAAGTCTGGCATGGGCCGCACGAGTTGTCCAGAAGTCCAGAATGGCGCTGGACTGGGAGAGGAAAAAGGGAGTGTTGGGGCTCGCGAGAGCGTGAAGCCTCTGCCTTCACGATTTCCTGCTCTCCGCTAGTGTCCATAGGACCCAGCCGCAGAACTTGGTTCGAGCCCGACGCACTTCTCTCTAAGATACAGTTTCTTTATAAAGTCGGGGCAGTGACCCCATGTATGGAAATTACTTGAGTAATAAGAAAAGCATGGCTGGCGCTCCAATTGTAAGAAAAAGAAAGGAGACGGTTGCAGGTGGGGAGGAGGTCGATCGTGTGTGTTTGACTTGGTGATGCAGGAAGACAGGGCCGAGGTTCAGACCAGGCTGCAGCTGGGTGTGAGTTGACAGCATAAGATGCGCTGGGATCACAGACAAGGGAAATAAAAGGCCGCTTCCTTTCCCTCTAGCCGCAGAGGGTTGAAAAGGCTGTTAGGACATTCAGAATCCTCTATATGAGTATTTGTTTACATGTACCTCTCTTCCTGTGGACTGATATTTGGTCAGTGATTTTGGTGGGCACTGTCGCAATTTACTTGCACCCGTAACTGTTGGTCGGGCCTGAGGGGGAGACAAAGACATTTAGGAGAATGCCTAACGCATGTTGAGCACTTGCTAGTTCATTGCCAGGCACAATTGTAAGCATTTTAAGATGATGAACTACTTACCGTTCAAGTAATGCCACAAGGTAGTTACTGTTTGTTGTCCTTGCTTTTGTTTTTGTGTCTGTGTTTCGAGACAGAATCTCACTATGTAGGCCAGACTCACCTTAAACTCTGGATCTTCCTGCCTCAGCCTTCCAGGTGCTAGGATTACAGGTGTGCAACATATCCAATTTATCGTCCTTCAGGAAACTAAAGCATAAAATGGGTGAGATAATTTGCTCAGAATTAACACGGCTAGTAAATATTAGTGCCCAAATTCACATCCGAGCAGTTGGGTTCCAGAACCTCTGCCTTAACCTGTGACGTAACAGCTCTTCTAAGACTGACTATGTCTGGTACATAGTAGACTTTTTAAGGGTCTTACAGCCACATAAACACATATTATGACGAAACACAATGAGACATATGTATAAACTGCTATAAAAAGTGTGGATTCAAAATCTTTGGTTATTCTGGGAGGAAAGTTATACTTTAAGTATAGATGGGATAGGAGTTTGCTAGGCCTTGGATGGAAAGAAAAGAACGCACTATTCATGATGTAAAGACTAAAGAATATTCTCTTGGCTTCGTAAAAGGAAGAAGTTAAGTTGAATAAAACTTGCAATTATGACAGTGGAGAAAAAAGTGCTAGCATTGTGCAACTTCAGAGAGAAATTCTTGTTCTCTGTGTGTGCCTCTCCTTCCCTCCTACCCTGGACTCTGAGCTCTGGGGTGGGAGTAGCAGCCAGCCACATTCATATATGAAAATGGGAAATAAACAATGTTTATGTTAGTTCACTTATCAAATTTTAATTTACTTAGCAAATACTTCCTGAGGGTCTACTCTGTGACACTCATTTGGGAATAGAAAGATGACATGCTCTTGCAGGTTTTGCTCATAGCTAGGTGGAAGGAACAACAAACTTACAGTGAAGATGAAGGTGATGAATGCTTGAATGCAGGAGACAAAGAAAGCTGTGGGTACACCTAAAAAGCTGAAGTAAGGTAGTGTTGTCTGTTTTTTTGGTACTGGGAATCGAACTCAGGACCTTGTGCTTGCCAGGCAGGCACTGTGCCACTGAGCTATATCCATGGCCCAAGAAGGGTTTTTTTTGTTGTTGTTGTTTTTGTTTTTTTTAAGACAGGGTTTCACAGTGCAGTTCAGGCTGGCCTTGAATTCACTTTGTAGCCCAAGCTGGCCTTGAACTCGAAGTGATCCTCCTGCCTCAGCCTCCTGAGTGCTGGGATTACAGGCTTTTTTTTTTTTTTAAAGCCAGGTCTTTGCTACATAGGTTAGGCTGGCCTTGAACTCACTATGTAGCACACGCTGACCTCAATCTTGTGATTCTTCTGCTTCAACCTTCCAAAGGCTGAGATTAACAGGTGAGTGCCACCACAACCAGCCAGGAATTAAGATTTGATTGTTTATTTCAATCAGTTAGGAGTTGGGGGCATTGGTAAAGAAGAGACTAGCATGTCCAAAGGCCCACAGGTATGTGAAAACTTGGTGTTTTGTAGGAACTGAAGGAAATGTAGTATGGCTGAGAACGCACAGTGCAAAGAATGAAGTAGAAAAGGGAATGATTGGAGAGGAGTGAGACTGGCAGCATGGAGAGCATTTGGGAAGCTGTTGAAATGATGACAGCATTGGGCAGAGGTAATGCAGTGGGGATAGAGAGAAGTGGATTCAATAAGAATGTATTAAAGGCCAGAACTGACAGAAGTTAATGATTAACAAATGTGGAAGTGAGAGGTGGAGTTCAGGATTCCCCTCTTAAGGGCCTGTGCTCTTATCAGATAGAGAGCAAAGGAAGAGGAGAGATGGGGAAGGATGCATTTTAGGAAAGTTGGGTGTGAAGTACTTGAGAACCATCTATGCATTTTTTCATAAAGAAGCCCTGGTAAAAGCTGGGCGTGGTGGCGCACGCCTTTAATCCCAGCACTCGGGAGGAGGTTGAGGTACAAGAAGTGTTGTGAGTTTGAGATCAGCTTGGGCTACAACTCGACCACAAGGCTGGCTGAGCTACGTAGTGCGACCCTGCCTCAAAAAACTAGGGCCGGGAGTTTGGCTCAGTGGCTTAAGTGCCTATCTGGCAGGCACGAGGCTGTGAGTTTGATCCCCGGTGCCACAAAAAAAATAAAATAATAAAAATAAATAAATAAATAAGCCCTGGTTAAGATCATCAGCCATGGGCTGGGGATTTAACTCAGCAGCATAAGCGCCTGCCTGGCAAGTGCAAGGTCATGAGTTCGATCCCCAGTACCAAAATAATAAAAATAAAATAATAATATATAATTAATACTTAAAATAAATGATAATATAAATTATAATTAAGTATTTGTAAATACCCAAGTGGTACTTTAGACAAGAGGTAAATACCTTTGAAAACAGGTGAACTCCAGACTTATTGCTAAGTGGGCCAGGGATTTAACTCAGTGGCACAGCACCTGCCTGGCAAGCACAAGGCCCTGAGTTCAATTCCTGGTACCTGGAAAGAAAAAAAAAAAAAGACTTATTGCTAAGTGACCAATCAGTGTACAGACACAACACATGAATAACATGCATACTTGGTAATGAATGTATGTGGTTGTGTCTAATATGATTATTCATAATTCAATACGTTGTGTGTTGTAATGGACATACTTGATGCCCTTGTGTGAGATAAATGTTTTCTGAATTTTGGTGCCTACAATTTTTCATTATTTTTGTGTGAACCATTGTTCTTTTTTGTTTGTTTTTTGAGACAGGGTTTCACTATGTAGTTCTGGCCGGCCTGGAACTCACTTTGTAGCTCAGGCTGGTCTCAAATTTGGAGCGATCATCCAATCTCAGCCTCTTGAGTGCTGGGATTACAGTCGTGCGCCACCACGCCCAGCTTTGACCTTTGTATTTGAATGAATGTAGATTGTTGTACATGAATAGATGTATATTGTTGTACATGAAAAAAATAAGACATCCCCTGAAAATAAGCACTAGTATATCTTTTGGAGCATAAATTAATATGAGTCAGTCTTATTTTGGGGGCAATACAGTAAGAGGTAATGTCCAGGCAGCAGCTTGGAATGTGGGTCTGCAATTCAGAAAAGAGCTTGGTGTGGAGGTTACAGGTAGCAGTCATCAGCTTTAAGAGGATATTTGAAGTTAATAAAGCAGCTAAAAACATCCACAAAGTGAATCAGAGTGGTTTCAGCTGGAGACTTCCATTGATCATTTGAAGATGTTGAAACTTTTTTTTTGCTCGTTGCACCTTCAGAGTGGAGATGAGAAATGTTACTGGGATCTGGTGGATTAAGGACTAAACAGCCTACAATGCACAAGACAATTGTACGATAAAGAATCATCCAAACCAACATATTGATAGTGCGGAAACTGAGAATTCCTGACCTAGAGAGAGAACAGAAGGAGCATAGGAAGAATATTCAAGAAACTTAGGAGTGAACAGTAAGACAAACCAGGAGAAAGAATAGCATGGAAAGTAAGGAAATACTGTGACTCCCAAAAGTGTTGATACCTTGGGGAAGTGAGACAGGGTTGAGACTGAGTTTGTCTATTGGATCTAGCAGTAGACAAGTCATTGGCGACCTGCTGAGCAGCAAGGCCAGAAGGAAGTTTCGGGGGATGAGGTATGAGGAGCAAGAGAAAAGGTTTAATAATCATAACTAACATTTATTGAGCCCTTGCTGCTAGGCACTGAGGTAAACATTGTATGTTCATTATTACTTTGAATCTTATAAGGATAAATACTGTTTTTATTTGTTGAGTTTTTCATTTGTTTGTGGCACTGGGGATTAAACTCAGGGTTTCTAGCTGAGCTACATCCTCAGACTCTTATTTTGAGACAGGATCTTGCTAAATCACTAAGTTATCCAGGTTAGGCTTGAATTTGCAGTCCTTTGGCCTCAGCCTCCTAGAGTGCTGGGATTACAGGCCTGACTTGTTATTTTTGTTAAGAGAAACAAGCCTGGAATGATTACTTCCCAGAGTTATACAGCTGGTAGGTAGAACTTGTTTCTTACTCCCAAGTCTCAGAGATATACAAAGATGGAAGGGGATGAAGAGACCTGGGAATTCATATACAGACTTTAGAGTCAGATCTCTATCTGACACTCTGTCCTTCATTAGCTCTTGAACATCGGCAAGTTGGCCGACCCCTTTATGTGGAAGTTTTCCTACCTGGAAAATGGGGGATGAATATGAAACACTTACTGGGCTTTTAGCAAGTACGAGATGCTATTCTAAGTATCCCCAGCCTTGTTTGTTTGACAGGGTCTTGATAAATTGCCTAAGCTGGGCTCAAATCCTTCTGTCTCAGTCTCCCAAAGTGCTTGGATTACAGGCATGTGCCACCATACCGATTGTATTCCAGGCATCTTTACAGGATTATTCCCCTAACAATCTGATAAATAGGTATTTTTATTCTGGTTTTACAGGTAAGGAAATTGAGGCACCAGTTATTTAGCTGTAAGTGACAGAGCTGGGAATTTAAACCCAGGTCACCTTACTTTGAATAGTGAATCTACCTACCGTGTGCTAGTTATGTGGTTTTTTTTTTTTTTTTTTTGCGGCACCAGGGATTGAACTCACAACCTCGCGCCTGCCAGGGCAGGCGCTTAAGGCACTGAGCCAAACTCCCGGCCCTGGTTTTTTTTTTTTTTTTTTGCGGCACCGGGGATTGAACTCACAACCTCGCGCCTGCCAGGGCAGGCGCTTAAGGCACTGAGCCTAACTTCCGGCCCTGGATTTTTTGAGGCAGGGTCGCACTATGTAGCTCAGGCCGGCCTTGCGCTCACGTTGTAGCCCAAGCCGGCCTCGAACTCACAACCCTCCGCCTACCTCAGCCTCCCGAGTGCTGGGATTAAAGGCGTGCGCCACCACGCCCGGCCGGCCCTGGTTTTTTGAGGCAGGGTCGCACTATGTAGCTCAGGCCGGCATTGCGCTCGCGTTGTAGCCCAAGCCAGCCTCGAACCCACAGTCATGTGGTATTTTACCTATTACTTCTTTTAATTCTCATAAAGCACTCCAAGACCTGCCCTTCCCATCTCATTTTACAGACCAGAAAACTAAGATGCATGGATGCTAAGTCACGTCCCCTAGGTCACAAGCCAATAAATGTCAGAGCTGGAATATAAATCCAGCCATCTGACCTGAGCCCACACTCTTCATCAGATTTCCCTTCCCGAAGTATTGATTACTGAGCTGCCATAAGTACTTGTATATGTTTTCTTTCTCTTTTCTCTTAAAAAATCCTGGAAAAGTGAGGCATAGGAGACTCCTGTGCAGTTTTTAAAAATCGTGAAATCTTTTGTTTCTTTTTCATCTGCACACATGCATGTGCAGGTGTTTACCTCCTTGCTCCTAACTTTTAGGATAGGATGCCCAGGAAGAACAAATGAGAACTAGGTGTCCAAGTGCCTTGTAAGCCATAAATGAGAAATGGTGATACTAGTCCCATGTGTCAGGTGAACAGAGGTTCAGTTTTTTAAACAGACCATCTGCTTATGTGCATGCTTTACTTACATGTAGGCTTCTTTCCAAGGATAATCTGCCTTTTCATCTTGCTATTTGTATTATATCACCCTTTTTTTTCCTTCCCTTCTTTTCTTTTTTCCTTTTCTTTTTTTTTTTTTTTTTTTTTTTTGCGGCACCAGGGATCAAACTCACAGCTTCATGCCTGCCAGGCAGGCGCTTATACCACTGAGCCGAACTCCTGGCCCTAGCTTTTTTTGAGGCAGGGTCGCAGGCCAGCCTTGCGCTCGTATTTGTAGCCCAAGCGGACCTCGAACTCACAACGCTCCTCCTACCTCAGCCTCCCGAGTGCTGGGATTAAAGGCGTGTGCCACCACGCCTGGCTCTCCTTTCCTGCCTTTCTATTAGGCCTCTGGCTCCTGGTAACCAGCTGCTACCACTAGTAAGAAAAAGAACTGCCAAGAGCATTCTCAATTGGCACATAAAAGGGAGGTTATATGGCATCCTTGTGAAAAACAGATTTGGGAGTGAAGAGATTTAGATTTCAATTCTATTAGCTGTGAGCTTTAGTATGCTTTCCTCCAAGGTAAAATAGGGTAATACCTCCTCCTAAGGTTTTTTTCCAACTCTCTTAATTCTGACAAAAATAGAGCCTTTTTTCGATTTTTGATGATAAAAATATTTCATAATTGTTATTTCTTCAAATGCCTTAGATTTGATTATTGGAGGCAAGCTAAATGAAAAGCTTATGAGACTGAATTATGTCAGTGCCTTTTGCAGACTAAGCCGGGACAGAAAAGGACTGGGGGCTGCTCCTCAAGCTGATCCTTCCTATGATGTGTGCCCACAGTGCGATTGTTTTTTAAAAATGCAAACATCAGCCGGGCGTGGTGGCGCATGCCTTTAATCCCAGCACTCAGGAGGCTGAGGTAGGCGGAGCGGTGTGAGTTCGAGGCCGGCTTGGGCTACAACGCGGCGCAAGGCTGACCTGAGCTACATAGTGCGACCCTGCCTCAAAAAACCGGGGCCGGGAGTTTGGCTCAGTGGCAAGGCTGTGAGTTCAATCCCCGGTGCCGCCAAAAAAAAAAAAAAAAAAAAAGCAAACATCACAGCATTATGGAGTTGAGTAACATAAAAAAATAAGCCCACCATGGAGAGAGGAAAAAAACAGCACTTGGTGGGGGACAGGGGTGGGGTGGGGAATGTATAAGAAAAGAAATGGAGGTGCCAAGTCAGGCAGTTCATATCTGCTGGTCCTGGTGGCACACGCCTGTAACTCCAGCACTTAGGAGGCTGAGACAGGAAGAATCACTGTGAGTTCAAGGCCAGCCCAAACTACATATTAAGACCCTGTCTCAACCCTCCTCTCCAAAAAATTCCAATTCATATCTGATGTCAGGTGGAATCAGATGTCGGCCTTTTAATCCTGAGAACAACTCTATGAAGTGCTGGTCTGATATACCTTGGCAACTCAAAACAAACCTCACCAGCAGCAGCAACATCTGGGAGCTTGTTAGAGAGTCTCAGGTATCATTCCAGGAACAAAGCTGAATCTGAATTTAATTAATTAATTAATTTATTTATTTATTGGTACCAGGGATCAAACTCACAACCTTACACTTGCCAGGCAGGCACTCGTGCCACTGAGCTAAATCCCCATCCCTGAATCTGAATTTTAACAAGATCTTCCAGATTATTTGTGTTACACTCCACTAGACCTACATGCATGACAGAGTATCTTTGTGGGGAAGTCAGGGGGCTTCCCTGGAACGAAGCCTTGAAGTGACTTAACCTCCCATTTTGATTAAGAAACAAAGGCTTTGTGTTCTGCTGAACCTGGCTGCATGTTTTTAGATTAGAAAATCATGATGACAATTATCCCGAATTGTTAACTTTATCAAATTGTGCCCAGGATGTTCCTCCTTGTTTCACTGGCAAGGCTCTGCCCAAACTGGTAGAATACCTTGTCTTCAAGATGTTTCAACTTCTCAGGGTCAGCAGTTTTCTGTGCTAAGTCAACTTGGGCAGATGTTAGCCCATCGGATGCTAAAAGAAATTTTAACACTTGTAGAGGAGGGAAGGGGCCAGGGTTGAACTTCAGAGGCGCCCACAGCACAGCTTGGGTGGAAAGAACTTCCCCCTAAATGAGCTGGGGCCTCTGAGCCTCCTCACAAAGTTGATTCTGCTTTGCTATGCTACCACCATACTTCATGCCCAAAATCTCTTTCCTCCAGGAGCTGGTCGCTGTCGCCTAAGCAAGGTAGGAGCTGGCCGACGACCTCCCCCAGCTCGAGTAAGGGTGGCTGTGCGACTGCGGCCATTTTTGGATGAAACAGCTGGAGTGAGTGAACCCTCCTGTGTACGGGCAATAGACAGCTGCTCTCTCGAGGTTGCCAACTGGAGGAACTACCAGGAGACTCTCAAATACCAGTAAGGTTCTGGCCACTCTCTCTCCTTGGTCTGTTCACATCATCACTGGCCCAGGTGGTTTTTCAGACCTGCCTCCCTAGCATCCTGCTCCCTCTTTAGGATTGTTTGCCAAACCTTCATTTGTTCATTGATCCATGGGTTTCCAGTGTGACTGGTCCTTTGGGGAAGGACCAAAGCTGAATCAGACACATTATTGTTCAGTCTTGGAGGATATTGTCATGAAGGGAGGAAGAAACAGCCGAGAGGAGCAGGGAGAGCCCCACATGGTCCTGTGATGTGGAAAAGGTGGGAGAATACAGACCAGCCTGCCAACCCAGCTGAGCTTGGCTGGTATCAGAGAAGACCACCCAGATTCAGGGGATAGAACTCATAAGGACAACTACTTTCAAATTCCACTGGGAATTTAAGTTCAGTCTCCTTGGCCTGTTATTTTAGACCAAGGGGTAGCAAACCACAGTTTATAGTCAAGTTAGGTCAGGAATCTTTGTAAATAGTTTCATTGTTTATTTATTTATTGCCCGTAGCTACTCTGGACTACTATTACAGAGTTAAGTTGTTGTGAAAGGAACCACATGGTCTACAAAACCCAAAATATTTACTATTTGGCTCTTTATAGAAAATTTGCTGGCTCCATTCTAGATCCTTAATACTTTGGCTTCAGTTTCTGGGGTTTGTTTTGTTTTGTTTTGTTTTGTTTGAGACAGGGTCTTGCTATGTAGTATAGGTTGCATTGGATTCACTATGTAGCCTAGGCTGGCCTCAGCCTTGCAGTGCTCCTCCTGCCTCAGCCTCCTGAGTGCTGGGATTATAGGCATGTGCCACCATACCACCATCACTTTCAGTTTCTTTTCAGCCTCATCCTACCAACATGTATTATGCTCCCTGCTGTAACCTAAGCCACAGCCTGTCTTTCAGAGTACAGCGAATGGGCTACAGGTGTGCTGTGTCTAGTACAGGCATAAGCAGCACCTTTTTATCTAACCCACAATGGTGCACATATACTACTCTATATACACTGCCTTGTGGAAAGTGGGAAGCCCTTACTCACCATGCTTTCTCTCTATGCTTTTTTTTTAAAGAAATGATCTCACTAGTAGTTTAGGCTGGTCTTGAATTCTCAACAATCCTCCTCCCTCAGCCTCCTGAGTGCTGGGATTATAAGCATACACCACCACTCCTGGCTTCTATGTGCTATTCTTATACACAGAAGTTCCTTCCTTCCTTTCTTCTTTCTTTTTCTCCCTCTTCTACTCCCTTTTTTTCTACAAAATCTTCCTTTCTATAACAGAATCAGTTACTCCTAGTGTGTTTTCTTTGTTTCCTGAATCACAGCAAACTACAGATATTTGTCTATCCTACCTGATTAGAAAACCCCCAAGAGCAGCAACAGCAGCTTCATTTCTGCTTTTGTAACATCAGCACAGACACTAGGACAGAATGGGTGTTCAGTGGATCCTTTTAAAGTATTTAAGCAGGGTTAAATCTGGAGGACTTAAATCTGAAACCAGTATCTGCTAGGTCTGGGTATCAGCACAACCCCCTACCAATGCTCTTCTTTCTTTCCCTGTACAGGTTTGATGCCTTCTATGGGGAGAGGAGCTCTCAGCAGGACATTTATGTAGGTTCGGTGCAACCCATTCTGAGGCACCTCCTGGAAGGGCAAAATGCCAGTGTACTTGCCTATGGGCCTACAGGAGCAGGTGAGGGAGCTAAAATGGAATAGGTGTGGGTCAGAGAAGGCTAGGGAGATGGAGAGGACAACCTCACAGCTTTCTTCATTCTTTCCCCAGGGAAGACACATACAATGCTGGGCAGCCCAGAGCAACCTGGAGTGATTCCCCGGGCACTCATGGACCTCCTACAGCTCACAAGGGAGGAGGGTGCTGAGGGCCGGCCATGGGCCCTTTCTGTCACTATGTCCTACTTAGAGATCTACCAGGAAAAGGTGAGACCTGTCTCAGGTTAGGGAGGGAAGAAATAAAAGGTCAGAGGAAGAAAGTACTAGAACATGAAGCTCTGATCTAGTAAGGAGGTAAGGTGAGAGCTAGAGACAGAGGTTGGTATGATACACAGTACAACTCTGAGAATCTTAACAGAGGAAAGACTAATCTCCAGGAGGTAACCTGAGCATGAAAAATATGCCCTGTCACTACTCAAATAGGTATTAGACCTCTTGGACCCTGCGTCAGGAGACCTGGTGATCCGAGAAGACTGTCGGGGAAACATCCTGATTCCAGGCCTCACACAGAAACCCATTACTAGCTTCACTGATTTTGAGCGCCACTTCCTGCCAGCCAGTGGAAATCGAACTGTAGGAGCCACCCGACTCAACCAGCGCTCCTCCCGCAGTCATGCAGTACTCCTGGTCAAGGTCAGGCCCACTGACAGAGGTAAGGACCCAGGAAGCCCCTGGAGCCTGAGCTAAGCCTAGGATGCTTGCTTTTTCCCCAGGTGGATCAGCGGGAGCGTTTGGCCCCGTTTCGACAGCGGGAGGGAAAACTCTACCTGATTGACTTGGCTGGCTCAGAGGACAACCGGCGTACAGGCAACCGGGGTCTTCGGCTCAAAGAGAGTGGAGCCATCAACACCTCCCTCTTTGTCTTGGGCAAAGTGGTGGATGCACTGAACCAGGGCCTCCCTCGTGTGCCCTATCGGGATAGCAAGCTCACCCGCCTACTGCAGGTTAGGTTCATCTGTGTTAGGGCAAAAGGGACTGGAGAAGGAGGTTCTTAGGCTTGCTGGGAGTAGCAGTTAAGGAATGGGAAAGCTGGGATTCTGACCTGCTCACTCCAGTCTCCATCCTCAGGACTCTCTGGGTGGCTCAGCCCACAGCATCCTCATCGCCAACATTGCTCCTGAGAGACGTTTTTATCTAGACACAGTCTCTGCACTCAACTTTGCTGCTAGGTCCAAGGAGGTGGTCAACCGGCCTTTCACCAATGAGAGCCTACAACTTCATGGTGAGAACTAGGGGAGGCAAGTGTCAGTAAAATGGCTGACCACATCCCATCTACCCCTTACAACTCCTCAATATTTTCCTAGTCTTGCCACCTGTTAAGCTGTCTCAGAAAGAACCGCTAGGCCCCTCTGAGGCAAAGAGAGCCCGAGGCCCTGAGGAAGAGGAGACTGGAAGCCCCGAGCCTGCAGCAGCTGCAGCCCCTGCCTCCCAGAGATTCAGGTGAGTGTTGGGCCTTGGGTGAACTCTCTTTCCTGCTGAGTATAGGTTAGTGCCAGAGGGTGAACTTGCTCCTACTGCTGCTTTCACTTACGTGGTGAGATCAATCTATCCTCATTGTTGCTGCATTGGGGACCTTAGGAGGTTTGCACGTGGGGCTCCTGGCCCTCTCTCATTTTCCAGTCCCTTTATGCTATCAGTAAAACCTCACATTTTGGGGCAGCTGTTTCAAGGATGATCAGGTGTGCTTCTGACTCACGAGTCATAAGGTCCAGGGGACAAGAGCAAAGCAAAGGAGGATAGAATAAGCTGAAGAGATGTCTCACCAAGACTTCTCCATCTGGGACTCTTAAGGAGTTAATTGTCATCCTGATGTTGCTTTGCTTCTACTTTCAGTTCCAACAAAGTCTAAGTCCCTTTTATGCGTAGCCCTCCAACAGATGTGTTGACGCTACCTTCTGCCCTGTATGTACCAGTCCTCATGAAGGTTACCTCTGTCCAGTGGCCTTGCATTCTATTTGGCCACTTGATCCTCCCTGAGTCAAACAGCCAGTTGTGGTTCTAGCTGCCCGTTTCTATCCCTTGTTCAAATAAAGCCTTTCTAAACTATGTAAATGCTAAGACTACTGAACAGAGGTGACCTGAGAAGGCCAAGGGTCACTGCACTCTAGCCCAGGAGGCTGTTACAGTTGAGGAAGGTGTTATACACAAAAGGTGCCCACTCAGTCATGGAGCCATCTCTCAATCTTGTCTTTCCTAAGCCATCTGTCCATAGTTCCCTCTTCTCTGTGCATAAATTGGAACTTCCATATATGTGCATGTGCGAGCAGGAAACTGCCTGATAGGAATTCTGGGCAAGGTGAGGGTCAGAGATGGGGCATATCAGACCTAGACAGATATATGAGACCAGGTATCGGTATATAGTACAAGAGAATAAGGAGCACTGCTTGTTCTGTGAAAGCCAAGCAGGAAGAAATGACATTTAGTGTTTGCTCCATTTTTCTCATCCTGTTCTCTTGAGTGTTTGCACATAAAGAATAGGACATAAGCCCTTTCCTCAAGGAGCCAGTTCACAATGTACCAAAGAAATACTTAAACTGGGCCTCATGTGAAAAATGGCATCAAGCTGATTTAAACATAATTAACGTAAGAGGTGAGGGGAAAAATTCTAGTCAGAAGAATATTAGACAGATAGCCAACACTCTGAATAAGCCTTTCCTGCTCTCAGGATAAAGGCTTAGTTTTTGAGGCTTCAGTGGCTGTCAGCCCTACTAAAGATGACCTCTGTGACTGTTCCCAACTGCTTTTTTAAAGAGCCAGACCCTCAGCTGTCACCCTGTTACAGTTTTTTATTTTCCTTATTAGGCAGTGAGTGCCTCCATTTTGTAGACACATAATACCTAGTGCTCAGGTACTCATTAAATGCTTGTTCTTGTCTGATATTCTGGCATCCCCAAGAGGTTACTTCACCTGATAAAGACACTGTCAAGAGCAGCTAGATGACTTGTTCAGCAAGTTCACTTCAGGGTTATGGATCCTCACATGATATATACCAGGTTAAGGGATGATGAGGGGAATCCTGCTGCTGGAGGTGGTGCTGGGAGAGGAGGGTAGTGGGGATTAACTACTTGGTGCAGCCCCCTGCAGAAGCTAAGCAACATGGACCCGGCCATGCTGGAACGCCTCTTGAGCTTGGACCGCATGCTGGGCTCCCAGGGAAGCCAGGGGATCCCTCTGCTGAATACCCCGAGACGAGAACGAATGGTGCTCCTGAAGACAGTGGAAGAGAAGGACTTGGAGATTGAGGTCAGTGTTGGAAGAAATGACCACGATTTCACTGGCCTTAAGCAATCCTAATATCTTCAGATGGAAGGATATTCAGGTTGGACTAGTTTTCAGGTTGGAGTAGAAGTTTTTTGGCTTCTACTCAAGTGTCCTTAACATGGCTCAGCTTTGAAAAATAATTGACATTAGATGAAAAGAGGTGGAAAATTTTCCAAAAAAAACCCCCATTACATGTTAATTTCCTAAATCTCAGTTCATATTAAGGACCCTGCTTTGTCAGTCTTTCACTTCTTATTTCCAAAGAGGCGTATTTGATCTTTGGGTAGCCCCTGATTATTTGAAGACCCTTAGTTATTTTGGGCTTCACCTGTCTTCTGGTAGCTTCTCCCATTGGTCCTAGTACTGTCTTCTTGGGCCTCGACTCTGCCCACTTACCTTCCTAGTTCGCTGCCTTCGTGTTGGGCTTAGGTCACCTCTCCTCTTGTGTCTCGGTTACTTTTCTCTTCTTATTGAGACCAAATACCTGATGTCCAAAGTGATGCAAGGAAAAGTTTATATATCTTCCAGTTTTTGGAGGTTTCAGTCCATACTCAACTGGCTCCAAGGCAGTGTGGTGTGGCTGAGGGGCAGCCATTCATGGTGGCTGCAAGCAACAAAAACAAAAGGGCAAAAAGAGGAAAGCATGCCTGTTTCCCGCTGGTACATCGTATGCCAGCTCCCTGGCCCTGGGCAGCTGCAGCACTCACACCACCAATCCCAACACTAGACAACTAACCAATCACAAACGCTAGATTCAGCTGCCTCCATGATTGCATGAGGCTTCGTGGGGGGCATCCGAACACAAACCATAACACCTTGTTTCCAACAGAGACTTAAGATGAAGCAAAAAGAGCTGGAGGCCAAGGTACTGGCCCAGGAGGCCACAGAGGAAGAAGAGAAGGAGAACTCTCTTTCGTTGCTTCGACCCCTTCCCCGCCGCACAGTCACAGCAGCAAAGCCCCTGAAAAAGGCTGTGGTGATGCCCCTACAACTGAGTAAGTTTACTTGTAGGGGCCAAGATGACACAGATAACCTAGGTCCCATAAGGGAGGGGGCAGTAGTTTGAGTAACTATTCTCTTGCCCTGGTGTTGTCCCACCTTAAGCCAGCCCCAGGGAAGGCTGAAAAAGATCTAAAGCAGTGCTAGGCACCTGCCACAGGAGTGATGACAAACCTTTTTGAGACTGAGTGACCCCAAACTGCAACCCAAAGCCCACTTAATTGCAAAGTGCCAACACTGCAATTAAACCTGAATGCTCCATTGCTGGGGTGATACTGGGTGACTTGGCTCTGTGTGCCTGATGCAGCATATGTGCCATAGGTTTGCAACCACTGCCCTAAGGTGCCTAGTACAATGGGGCAGACAGACAAGTGTGTGATTATAATGCAAGACCAACTGAGACTACTTTCAGATACAGGTATGAGAAAGGTCATGTGGAGACATAGTAAATGGTTAGAGGGGAACCAAAGAATCAGAAAAGGGAGAAGAAAGTGGTTATCAGGGAGGAAAAATGGCCTCTGCCCTGACCCCAGTTCTCAATGCTTGCTCTCAGTTCAGGAGCAGGCAGCATCTCCATGTGCTGAGATCCATATCCTGAAGAAGAAAGGGCGGAAGAGAAAGGTGAGAGTAGCTGGAGACTTAAGCTACACCTTAAGCCTAGGGAAGGTAAGGCCTAGGGGTAGAGACTGGCCTTGGATGCACATGACCTGACTGATGCCTGTTAGTCTTCCAGCTTGCTTATGGTCTGCATGTAATGAGGATACCTTGAAGGGTATTTAGGATGAAATTTAATGATACAGCTATGTCGGAGTGCATATCCACCATCTGTCAATGTCCTTTCTTTCTGATGGTTCCTGTCCTCAGTCAGGAGCTATACTAATTCAGGGGAAATATGATCTAAGCACTGCAAAAGTCTAACACACACACGGTTTACACACTAGAACTCACACCCAAAACTTAGGAGGGGTGTGTATGTGCATACTACTTATTGCTTTCTCATGCTTTTGTGCTGAGACACTTCCACTCCTGATCCTGGGGGTCAAACTAAAAGCTTCATACTGTTACCACTTTATATCCCCTGCCCTTGCCAGAGGTTTAAGAGCTTGCTTCATGCTTTACACGCAGTTCATTGGATTGTTACAGGCATTCCTAAGAACTGGATTAACTAGCATCACTCTAAAGTCAGGTACATACATAGTGCATGTACCTAGTGCAACCCTGCCTCAAAAAACTAGGGCCGGGAGTTTGGCTCAGTGGCTTAAGTGCCTGCCTGGCAGGTGTGAGGTTGTGAGTTTGATCCTCGGTGCCACCAAAAAAAAAAAAAGTCAGGTACCATGAGTAGTAGCAAGGAGGATAACCAGAGAGAAGGAATTTTTGGTCATTTGACAGGTGGGAAGAGGCTGGGGAGGGCGGGGAGGTATTGCAGCGAGGCTCTGAGTCTTGGCAGAGGCGTCCAAAGCACTCTGCTCCGTTTCTCCCACTCACTCCCCCTCACCTCACAGCTGAAGTCCCTGGACGACTCAGAGTTTGAGGAGGAGAAGCCTGAGCACTGCTGGGAGCTGGAGCTCAGCCCTGAGCTACTGGCCCACGGGCGCCAAAAAATACTGGCTCTGCTTAATGAAGGTTCAGCCCGGGATCTGCGCAGCCTGCAGCGCATTGGCCAAAAGAAGGCCCAGCTCATCGTGGGCTGGAGAGAGCTCCACGGCCCCTTCAGCCAGGTAAGGCCGCGGCCAATGCCGGGGAGGGCTGCCCCGGGCGAGCGCCAACCCAGGCCCTTCCCACCGCTGCTGTCCCCCCAGGTGGAGGACCTGGAGCGCGTGGAAGGCATCTCCGCCAAGCAGATGGAGTCGTTCCTGAAGGTAAGGCGCGCAGCCCCTCTCCCAAGCCAGCGCCGCGGCCGTGCTCACGCCCCTAACGCTGCTTCCCTTCTTGCCCTCTCTTGCAGGCGAACATCCTGAGCCTGGCTGCCGGCCAGCGCTCTGGCCACTCCTGATCGCCGTCTCCTCACATCTATTTTTTTTTAACCCTTGTATAACCTCGTGCCGTGTAAATACAGTTATTATTTCCGTGCTTCAGCCTGATTTTTGGGGCGGCAGGGGCGGGACCAGAGGTATAACTGCCGTTGGGGTTGGCCAAAAGCAGTGCCGGCAAACTTCTTTGAGCGCCATCTTTGGGAAGCCATGAACCAGCGCAAGATGGTAAATAAACCGCTGGAATGGGGAGGGGAGAAGACGGTGGCCGAGAAGTAACAAAAACCTGAATCAAAAGAACGAGGACAGCGACGACCGTTAGGCGGGCGCGCGCTTCGAGCTTAGCCCCGCCCCAACCGTACTCCCGGCGCGCGTTCCCTTAGTCTCCCGCTCAGCAGTCTGTGCGCGTGCGCGCGAAATAACGGCCGCTGCACAGGGAGGTGGGGGTGAATTGTTGAAGGGGAAAGAGAAGCCGCCCGTCTACCGCGCGCCCACCACCTGCGCCATCGTCAGCCAATCAGCAGCTGTCTCAGGGGTCTCGCGCTTGGGGCGACTCAGGCTGCTGGGTGGCTCCCCCGTCCCTCCTCCCTACAGAGTCCCTCCCGCGCCTGCCCCCTCCCGCTGGCCTTGCGCGCACTCGCGCTCGCGCCCGCTCCAGCCTCCACTGTGTCCTCGCGCCCCCCGCCCTCCCTC
>RJWM01028863.1:7910-25311 GCA_004363535.1 Dasyprocta punctata | reverse complement strand
TTGATAGCAACTACAGTACATAAAGCAACTAAATGCTTATATTGTTCAGTTGATTTTGCAGGCCTGGAGCTGGCAGTCTGAGCATCTCTTGGGAAGATGACAGTATGCAGTGTAACAAATATGGGGGATTCTCTTCTGTCTTGTCTTTGAGGTCCAATATTGTTCTCATTGTTTTGTTTTATTCTGATTAATTTTTTTTTGCTTTATTTTGTATTCTATTTTTATTGTTTTTATTGTGTTTTGTTTTTGGTTTGATTTTACTATACCTGATGGAATGGTCAACTATTCTGAAAATAGCAAGATATATTATAGTAGCTATTGTTTTCCTAGTATCTATCTTTGAAGTTCTGCACCAGTTCTAGTGCTTTGTTTTGATTGACTTTGTTCTGTTATGTTTTGTTGGATTTTACTATCTTTAAAATAAAAAAATTTTAAATGGTATTAAATTGCAGTTTTACATCATTCAACTACTTACACTTACTTTCACTAATGAAAGACATCCAGAATCACAAGCACAAAGGGATAGAAATGATCTTAGAGAGATCAACCAGTGAGAAGCCAGTGGTTAGTGGAGAGTAGGTGACTTGTTTACATATCATTATATTGCTAAAAATCTACTTTTTATTAATATGATTTAATTCTATTTAGTACTAGTTTAAGTGAGGGAAGAGATATAGCTATTTAAGTTTTTTTCATTTTGTTTTGTTTGGTTTTGTTTTTGAGGCAGGGTCTCACTATGCAGTTCAGGCTTGGCTTGAGTTTACTATGTAGCCCAGGATGGCCTCAAACTCACAGTAATTCTTCTGCCTCAGCCTCCCACGTGCTGGAGTTATAGAGCAGTGCCATCACTCCTAGTTTAAAATTTCATTTTTAAAGAATACTTAAGTGTTATTATACAGTAGTAATAAAGGATATAAACTATAATAAAATTCTAATTCTTTTTTGGGTTTTTTTTTTTGAGATAAAGTTTTGTTATATAGTGCAGGTTGGCCTTGAACTCACTATCCTCCTGCCTCAGTCTCCAAAGGGCTAGGATTAGATATAAGCTTTCATAAAATTTCAATATTTTGATTATTGTACAGATTTTTTCCTTTTCTTCCTAAATATCAAGATGAGGCCGGATGGGCCTCACTCCAGGCAGGACTGCACCAACGCGACAAAGGAGACGCCGAGATCAGGCTGATGGCACAGATCCAGTTTAATGTGGAAGTGCAGCAAGTATATATAGCGGGTGTGGGCCAATAGGTAGTGAGAGCCAATGAGGGGACAGTATCTAGGCAGACTTAGGTCCGCATAGTGGGTGTGGGCCAATAGGGAAAAAGGGGAGGGCGGTATCCGGGGAGAGGAGCAGAAACAGCAGTCTCCTAGGGGATGTTAGCTGATTGGTGGTAAGTTTGTGCAGACCAGCGGCAGGAATAGGCCACATCAAGACACTTACTGTAATGAGTATGCATCTATTGTATAACCAATTTTAAAATTTTGTAAGGACCACTTTTTTAATTGCCTAGTATGCATGAGACCTTGGATTTTGATCTCCAGCCCTAGAAAAAAAAAAGGAGCCCCTAGAAGCAATGACTATACTTAACAGCACACAGAATTAGGATCTGGCATCCATGCATGCAATCTTGTTACCATGAGCCACTCTTCTTCAAACTGATTCTACCAATAAATAGTACCACTGCTTTAGGATCGCCTTAACCAACCTTCAACATCGCCCACCACTTCAACCTTCTAGGTCACAATTTATGTCCTTCCTGGCTTGACACATCCGACAGACCACAGAAAAATGAACCTTTCCTATGTCAGCGCGCCTCTCTCTGGATTTGAGTCTGTGCAGAAATCAAGTGGGCAGGGCTTGCCACAGGCACACCTCCAAGAGGTTTCCATGTATGATAAGAAAAATAGAATCATGGAGACTTGAGCAAGAATGTGACACAATGAAATCAGTGTTTTAAGAAGATTAATCTGGCATCCGCAAAGTGAAATTAAGAATAGAAGTTACTCGATTCATGAGAAGGTTATTATGATAACCACATGTGACAGTAAAGGTCTGATTGTACAATGATAATATAAAGGAAAATATAGGTAAAGGGTGTAGAGAGCTTGCAACATTCAAACCCTAGCACTACAAAGGAAAGAAAGAAAAATAGAAGATGGATGTGCATGTATTAAGCCAACAAAACTCAGAGAGTGAAAAATTTACCTAGAGAAAAAGTAGCCTAAGAGAGATTGAGGTTGGAATTGACATGACTTATAAATAGAGACATGGCAGAAGAAAAGTAGATATTGGAGGAAGCTGGTATTCCTGAGGGGTGAGTAATTTTAGGGATTATTTGGACAAAGCAAATCACTAATCATATAGAAAGCACTAAGCTCCACGCACCAACAGGGAAATAAAAATGTGATTTCCTTTGTGTATATGTGAATAGGCTTACTGTTTTCTAAATTCAAGAACAGCTCAGCAAAGAAAAAGAACATGAACAGACAATTTAGACAGGAAAAGTCAAATGGCCAATAAGTATCTAAAAAGATGTTCAATAGTGGAACTGCAGCTGATAAGCTAAAAATAGAATGTAATGCAAAAACCAAGTACAGCATAGCCAGTTACCCTTGAAAGCTCTGAAACCTCCAATAAAATATAGTATATTCTTTGGTGCACAGAATCCTGCACGTATATACAAGTATGTAAAGTATTGTATTGGGAGGTCCCCCAAACCACCCCAGTTTCAGTCATTTACAGACAGACTCACAGAACTCAGAACTGTTCTGCTCATGGTTATGATTTATTACAGCAAAATGATAGAGATCAAATCAGGACAGAAAAATACACACACGACAGAGTCCAAGAGAAGAAACCAAGCACCCTTATACACACAGCACTTGATTTCCCAGGGACAGTGTGACACACACAGAAAAGTGTCAACCAAAGACCCAGGTGAGCCTCAATGGCCAAGATTTACTGGGGTTGGAGGGTGAATCACCTAGACACGGAGCATTCATGTGACTGACCCTAGCTACTCCATCTCCAGCCCTCCAGATATGTAAAGAACACAGTGTGGGTGGCCCAGGGCCCCAGGTAAACAAAAAGAGGTGTTCAAAATAAACCACACTGTAAACATCGACTCTCTAGCATGGCCTATGGCCACCTTACCAAGATTTTGTTTTCTTTTGTTTTGTTTTGACACAGGGTCTTGCTATGTAGTTCAGGCTGGCTTTGAACTCAATACATAGCCAGGCTTCCTTTTAACTCACAACAATCCTGCCTCAGCCTCCTGAGTGCTGGAGGTGTGGGCCATCACACCCAGCTTTTTCTTCTTTCTTTTTGAGACAGGGTCTCACTTCCTGGCCTCGAACTCTCACTCCTCCCACCTCAGTTTCAGAATCCCTGGGACTGTGGTGTGCGCCAGGCCGGGCCCCAGGCAGGCTGAGAGCTTATCCCCACAGCTGGTTCTGGGTCAGTCCTGACCACGACGTTTGGTGTGACCGGGGTTTGAACAGCTGTCCCTGCTGAGTTAACCCTTTAATGAACACGCACATGAAAACACGGGCTACAGAGAGGTTATTACACAGACCACAAGTGGTAAGACTCTATCTTTAAAGACCAGACTCATGCTTTGTTGCTCCCCTAGGGGTGCAGCTCAGAGCCTTGAGCACAGCCTGAGCTCCAGTCACATCTCCTCCTCCAGGTAGGAATCTAAGTAAATGACGGGCAGGAACAAAGCCCAAGAAGGACAGGAGAGAACAAAAAATTGAAAACCAATGAAGTATTCCAGATTGAGAAAATGATGAAATGAAGAATGGCACGTGGGTTACGACCTGGCCGTTAAAATGCCGATTAACCAAGTGGGGAAAAGTGCTACAGTGCAGGAGATCCACATTATTCACAGAGTCTCTATTTATGAATCCACTTATTTACTAGAACTTACTCGTGATGCCACAAATCAAAGCTTGCAGCACTCCCGGCGTCCTTTGCACCTTGCAGAGTGCGGGCACTCTGCACACACTGCGCACTCAGGCGGAGAAGGCGGTGGTTCGGCTCTCTCGCTAGCACAGCGTCCCCTGGTGGTTCGCTCGCTGCCCAGCAGCTCACGTTGCGTGAAATGTGATTTTGAGGGTGATTTTGCTGTTTAAACCCCGACACGTGGTGCTGCACTGTTGCCTAGTGTTTCCTGCAAAAGGCTGGGAGGAGCTCTGCAGAGAAAACGCCTGCGAATTGTGACTTTCATTCAGGGACCAGTTCCCGTGCTCTTGGCCACGATGCAGCGTGGATGAATTAACAATGTATATTAGCGTCGTTAACCAGAAAAAATGCACAAATCAAGGCTGTAAACTGAGTAGTTGACGGCAGTGTGTCCAGAGGCTCGCAGGACCCGGACCTCGTACTTGTCCTCCAACTCCGTACTCATTAGTTCTTTGTCCTTGATACCTTTACAGAACGTAAGGGTCGGAATCACGAGGAGTCGCCCAAGCTTAACTAGCTCATGGTTTCTCTTGCATGAAAGACTCAATTTAAAGAGTAAAATAAAAGACAAATAGGGAACTGGGAGATGGATGTTTCGCAAACGGAAGGAGGACCAAGAGATGGAGAGACGGGGGAGGACAGCGTGGGGAGGAGGCAGGAGAAGAGAATGAATCAGGCACGCGTTCCAACGCCCGGCGGTGAGCAAGGTCATCGTGTACAGCGAAAATGCACTGATACAAATGTGGCGCCCGCCTGTAATCTCAGCACTTGGGAGACTGAGGCGGGAGGATCCCCGCAAGTCTGAAGCCAGCCTGAACTACGTAGTGAGACCCTGTCTCCATAAATAAATAATTTTTAAAGAAAATATTAAGTACTTGAAATTTTTTAAAAAATAAAATGAGATTTAACTGTTATATGCGACATGGAAGGATCTATGTCAAGATATTAATAGTGGTTCTCGTTATATTTTTCCACATATTCTATTAGTAACACATGTAAATACTTACAATGCAAGAAAAATTAGTTGTATGACAGGATTTAGAGACAAAGCGAGGGAGGTAAGTGGAGAGGGGAAAGAAAATTTTTTAAAAAGCTAGTTGTAAAATAAATGTAAGCCCCTATGAACTAGATCATGACAATTAAAGTCCTTAGTAACATCGAGGAAGCCATTAAATGTAATGAATGAGTTAACACTAAAGTTTCTGAAGGTACTGTACCAGGACAAGCTGGGTGTGGTGGCATACACCTGTAATCCCAGCACTCAGGAGGCTGAGGCAGGAAGATCACTGCGAGTTCAACGACAGCCTGGTATGCATAGGGAGTCCAGGCCAATCTGAACTACAGAGTGAGGCCCCATCTCCAAAAAAACTTCATTCTATTCATCGTCAAAGGCATGGAGGAGCCCATTCTTGATGGCTCGCCCCTTTCAGCCCGCTGCGAACTGAAAAGGACCGAGAGTGTGCGATTTGTTCCCACTCTGATACTTGGTGGTCCAGGTCACACAGCTGCCGTGGGCCTGACATAGCCCACGGCGCAGTCAGGGTGGGCAGTGAGAGAATCGGTGACATCAGCACTGCAGCACTGTGCCGGCCTCGCCCCAGCTTCCCGGGGAGTCTGCTGTCCGGGCTCCATCCCCGCTGCGGTCAGGCGGCGTTCTCACCCTCGATTTGTCACAGAACAGGCCTGGGTGGCTGGCAGCGCCTGTGTGCGGAGGCTCCCAGGGCGGCGGTGATTTCTCAGCCTGCCCCACAGGTCACCCTGCGGCTTCTGGGGCACAGCCCACCTGCGGGCAGACAGCAGCACTGTGTCTGAACTGGGAGCAGAAAAGGGGCCCACGGAAGGAGCCCGGGAACATTGCATATGGCAGCCGGCCTGGAATTTAGGGACTCCCTTCGCCTGGCAAAGAAACAATGGCCCATTGACTTCGAGGTGAGGGCCTCGCTGTGTGAATCCAAGACATTTAGAGCTTAGTGGACTCAGAAGGTGAAAGTTTACATCAAGGCAGCTCTAGTTGAAACAAAACTTAGACAAGTCCTGAAATCTAATGCTGTGGAGTTTCCTTATATGGTATTTCCAAAATCTGAAAGAATTAATTGTCCTCTGATAGAATGCAGCTAGATATTAGCCAGAAAGAACTGCGTGACAAATCTAAGGTCAGTGCATCAAGCAGGGAAAACACAGAGCAATTAACATGAGAGAGAAAGAGGCAGCGCTGAGGGAAGCGGAAACAGGGTGTGATTATCCTACAATGGCAGGCCAAGCTCTCTTCTGCAGGAAACGGTTTCATTAACTTAAATGGCCTGGATGCTCTTAACACAAATGAATCAGACAGACTGTGTTTCCAGGGCAGGAAAAGAAAAAAGTTGATTTAAAATGAGAACCCCAAAGATCTTTCAAAACTAATATTTCTGGCCAAATGTGGTAGTACACATCTGTAATCCCAGCACTCAGGAGGCTGAGGCAGGAGGATCACTGCTAGTTCCAGGCTAGCTTGAGAAGCATAGTAAGTTCAAAGCCAGCCTAAAATGTAAGTGTTATGGTTTATACATTATGTCAACTTGAGAAGTCTAGCAGCTTGATTAAGTAACTCAGCAGCTCTATATCCTGGGGTGTAGAGCACAAGCAGTTACCTGGTCATTGTATCAATTTGAGAAGGTCAGAAGTTTAACTGAGAGACTCAGCAGGGAGCCAGGGGTCTTACTTTGTAAATATCCTCATCCTGTGTAAAGGAAGGCAAGGATGTTTGTGAAGCTACACCCACCCTGGAAGGCAGGGGGGGTCCTGTGTTCAATGTAGGGGAGGAGAAGAGGCTTGCTCTTGCCTCCTTTTACTGTGGCTGCTTTTGCTCAGCTGCTGCCTTGAAGTGTTGCCCCTGTGCCATGCCACCCTGCCTTGGAGCCAGCGATTGTGGACTGAAACCTCCAAAAACTGTAAGCTAAATAGACCTTTTCTTCCCTAATTTTGGGTATCAGGTGTTTTGTCTCAGCAATGAGGGAAAAGTAACTAAGACAGTAAGATACGCTAGCACAAAATGTGCCACTAAAATGTGCCACTTTGGCATAAGTATTATTTTGAGCTAAAGGCAGTTTTCTGCCCTTTCCTTATCTGCTTTAAAGCAGGGCATACATTTTCTTTCGAGGACAGCAACCATATGGGCCAAGAAGAAAATGACTTTCACTAACAGAGAGGTCACATCACAGATGAGTCCGCACAAACCAACCCAACGTGACCCCAGCCTCCCAACAGTTCCCTTCACAGATTTCCCATCGCCGCCATGATTTCCCACCTTTCAAGTCCACACAATTTTCCTTTGTAAAAAAGGGTATAGGGCTCCCAAAAATAAGCACTTCGAGTTTTTATTTCATTTTTATAACACTACCACACAAGGAAAAAAATTAATATTAGTTAAATTCATACCGTTTGTCCTGTTAGTCTGTCTTTTGTCAGCCAAATTTACAGGGCTAACTCACTGAATTTAAGAGGGAAGATGAAAAAATTTCTCCTCCATAAAAATCCTCAGTGATTAGAGTTATAAACTGTGTGATTATGTAAGAAATTGAGAGCTGGGTTCAGTGGTGTGTGTTTGTGGTCCCAGCTACTGGGCAGGCTGAGGTGGGAGGATCCCTTGAGCCCAACTGTTCAGGCCAGACTGGGCAATACAGAAAGAAAAGTCTCTCTCTCTCTCTCTCTCTCTCTCTCTCTCTCTGCATAGCTCAGTCTGCCTCCCATGGCACTATGTAGCCGAGCTTGGTCTGAAATTCATGATCCTCTTGCCTCAGCCTCAAAAAATATGGTGAGTGTTCAATTTTTTTAAGTTACAGTAAAATACATAGTGTCATCATTCTTCCCAAAGTACTCCCCCTCACTTAGAACACACTTATCCCACTGTTCCTGCCACTTTCTGAAGAATTCCTGAAAGCGTTCTTTCACGATTGTCTTTATGCAGTGTGACTAAACATACAGTGACCGCTGCTGTCAAGTGTCACCCAGGTGGGCTGGTAATGACAGTGCGACGTGTCCTCACCAGCCTCGTTCACTGGACTTGGCATCATGTGACTTCTGATTCTTCCCTCACTGTCCAAATGACCATGAAAGGTGAATGTCTTTAATCGATTCAGGACACTGAGGGAGCCAAGACAGCACAACTAAAGACTCTCATAAAAGAGGACTTCAGAGCTGCTTCAGAAAGTGGCAGGAATGATGAGATAAACATGTTCAAAGTGAGGGGCATTCGTGGCAATGTGCCTTTTACTGTGATAAATTTTACTACTTAAACATTCAGTGTGTATTTTGATCCGTGAGGATGATCCCATGCTTACGTGACACTTTGAAAACCTGGTCATGAGGCAACGAAGCAAGAGTAGAAAGTGAGTTGGGGCTCGCTTCGGCAGCACGTGTACAAAAAGTAGAACCGCCGGCTAGGCAGGGCCTGGGCTGAGCTGTAGCCTCTCAGAAGAGGAGATGGGGCCCTCAGCTCAGCCCAGAGAGGTTCCACACATACTGTTTTGCATCCCAGGACGCCTCAGTGAGAGGCATAGGCTGATTGGCTAGGCTGAGTTTAGAAAGAAGGGGAAATAGGGAGGGATGTCAGCCTGATGGAGAGCAGACAGACCCGTTCACAAAGGAACCAGACCAGCCTTTATGGACTTGCTGGTGTGGGCTAGGGTCTGATTGACCCTTATCTCAGTTCTATCTCTGCAGGGTGGCTCTAGAGAAGCCCTTATTGCTTCAGGGACAATCCAGTCTCCATAAGACAGTTGTTACATTTGAGGTCATCTCAGGTTTGCAGAAGATCTGCTGGAATCCAAGGTGCCTGTAGGTTTAGGGCAAGGACTGGAGACGTCTAGGCACCCATTGGTAGTTGCTCTTCTTGTAACTCTCCCATCTTGATGTCAGTCTCGAAGGGGAATGGGGTAGGCTGGAGTTACGGTTTGTGTCTAGATGTCTCCTCAAAGCCTCATGTAGTCATGGGTGATGGACTTTTCAGAGATGACTGGATCTAGAGTGTGTGATGCTGGGATTAAGGATGTGTAATTACTCAATCAGTCCACTGATTGGTTTGGCATAGTTCTGGCTGGGAGTAAGGGTGTGAGTGCTACGCCCACCCTAGGATGGGTAACCTGCATCACTATAAGGGTCAGAAAGATACTTGTCCCTCTGCCCTTGTTGCTTTTGCTACCTTGTGGGGGACATGAACTTTTTTCCTCTGTGGTGCCCCTCTGCCAAGCCAGCTTGGAACCAGCTGATTACAGACTGAAGCCTCTACACACTAAGCTAAAGAAACCTTTCCCCCTTTAACTTTGGGCCTTGGGTATTTTGTCTCAGTAACAAGAAAAGTAACTTAGACAGCTGGTAAATTTAGGGTTCATCAACGTTGCATTAGCAGGGCTTAGACCCTCCGTGGATGTGGGCCTATATGTGAGATGAGCGGGAGAAACCAGACACGAGGTTTTAAGGTAATGAAGAAGACACAAAATGAAGGCCCAGCTTTGTTCTGCTTTGTGTCACCTACAGGTTCAAGTGAAGAGTCACCATGTTTTAGTAAAAGAAGCTTTTAGACCCCTGACTGTCTTAGAAGAAAACACAAAATGTCTTTAGTAAGTAACAGTAGTAAGTAACAGTTTAAGGGTTCAGGAGCGTCCCTGCCCTTTGTTCCCCGGCAGCCCCGCACATCTCTGAGTGAGACGGCACAGCAGAAGATTAGCATGACCCCTGCAGAAGGATGACACCCAAACTTGTGAAGTGTTCCCTATGAAAAAAAGAAAGAAGAAAGAAAGATAGATCAGCTTCGGGAAGACCTCTCTCTACCATTTCCTTCTAAAATGTTGGCTTGTGATACCCACAGCCTCACCAACTCCTCTCCAAGGCCTACATATAAATCTTGTTCAATAAATACAATTAACAGAAGAGAAAGCATTCAACAGTTGTAATTACCTAAATGTCCCACCATCAACCATTTGAATGATTCAGTCCTCTACATTGATTGTTTCAATGAATGATAATTAAACCCAAATAACCTCTAGACTCATTTGATTTCTACAGTGACAAAACTAAACCTCGAGGCACTGTACTGTAAGGTGCTGGCAAAGCAAAACAAAAGCGCAGGGCAAACTGGGTGGTGAGTAAAGGGTGCAGGCCACAAGCCTCCTTCCCAGTGGCCAGGGGATAGCGAGCCCCACCCCACCACGCCTACTCAGGAACCCTCCTTCCCAGATGTTGTAATGGGGAGTGGTACACTCGGGATACTAATTGCTCCCCACTACTTATCCCGGCTCTCACAAGCCAACACGCACATCATTCCTGCCCTTGACACTGGGGAGTTCAGTCTCCCATTCCAGAGGGCCGCCCAGGCGCATGAAGTGTTTTCAGCCTAGACATATGTTGGAGAACTTGGTGTTCTTTTTATCCAAGGTAATACTTTTGTAAGACATTTGCACTGCCTGGGAAAGAGCAGAGGAGTGTCGCCCATCTGCCCTGCCTCTGCAGTTCCGACTCCCAGTCCCTGGTTGGCTGTGTACCTTGGGTCTCCTCAGCTCAAGGAGGTACAGGTGGCAGCCAGATGACTGATCTGACTGAGGTGAGACCAACCCCCCAGAGGAGAGTTTCACCCCAGGCCTGAAGCGCTACCCCATCCAGTAGAGAGGGTGGCTGCCAGACATAGATCCCCTGAGAAGCTCGAGCTCAGGCCAGAAAGACCCTGGGCCTGCATTCCGAGGTGGGAGCCAGGTCTGGCGGGTATGACCCACAGACTGGTGTCAAACAAACATCTTTTAAACCAGGCAGCATTTGCTAGAATGAGTTCCATAAATGTGTATGGATTTGGTACCATGGGGTGAATAGTCTCAGTGGTCTGATTTACAGCACGAAAGTCCTGCGTTGGTCTATAATCATTAGTCCCTGGTTTACGCACCAGCAAGAGCAGGGTGTTCCAAGATGACTGGCATCTACCTAAGACTGCATGTTCTAAGAGTCATCTTTTCTCTTGAGACAGAGTCTTACTGTAATTCAGGCTGGCTTTGAACTCACAGCAACCCTCCTCCCTTAGCCTTCTGAGTGCTAGGACGACAGGTGTGCACCACCACACCCAGCCCCAGAATCACTCCCGGAGCCTAGCATTACCCTGATCCCAAAAGCAGATAGGGATCCAGCCAACAAAGAGTAACAGAGACGAAAATCAAATGATTCTCCCAATAAATGCAGAAAAAGCCTTCGACAAAACCCAACATGATGATAACAACCTTGAAGAAAATAGGTATAGATGGACCTAATCTCAATCTGATAAAAGCCATTTATGACCAACCTACTACCAACATCGTGAAATTGAAACTTCTCAAACTGAAATGTCTTACTGTAAAATGAAGAACAAGACAATACCCAGTCACCACCCCTGTTAAAATTGTCCTTGAAACATTAGCCAGAGCAATCAGGCAAAGCAAAAAAGTAAAATAGATACAGATAAGATATATATAGTCAAAATATCATTAATTGCAGATGACATGATCCTCTACTTACAAGACTCAAAAAAATTCCACTAAAAGATTCCTAGAATTAATAACCAATTCAGCAACATAGCAGGATACAAAATAAATACACAAAAATCAACTGCATTCCTATACACTATCAGTGAACTCACTGAGAAAGAAATGAGGAAAACAGTACCATTCACAATAGCATCAAAAAACCAAATATTTAGGAATCAACTTAAACAATGAAGTGAAAGATTCCGTGTGTCACCATTCTTATTTCATAGGCACACCTACACGAGAAGATAAATCTTTTCCTGAGGGGTATTTGAATGTACATTAGAATAACATGGTGGTAACATAGTAAGGAAGGCTGAAGCACACATTTTAGAAGATCTAGTGGGACTGGCAGTCAAACCTTCTTATGACCTAAATTACAGGGAGAGCTGGAAACTGCCAGCAGGGTGCAGTGTTCGGAGCTCCCTTTTATATGTTGCCTAGCTTTGTTTCATATTACTTTCACTCACTCTGTATTTTTCTTTCTTTTTTTTTTTTTTCTTGTTATACTTTCCTATTGGGTGTTTAAAACAAAGTCAAAATAAAACCTGGGTCAATTCAGGTGTAGTGGCACATACCTATAACCCCAGCACTCAGGAGGCTGAGGCAGGAGGGTTATCCTGAGTTGTAGGCCAGTCTGAACTACATAGCAAACAAACAAACAAGACCTATGCTAATCAAAATCTAGATAGATAGTTAGACAGACAGACAGATAGATAGGGCCTTTGTGAAGGTCAGTTAGGCTCCTTAGAGGTTACTTTGGGGGCTGCATGAGGAGCCTCTTAGCTCCTCTACAGTCTTTCACTCTATCAGTTGTGTCATCTGCCAGGATGGATCAGGGTCTTACTTGACCACATGGCTTCCCTTGGAAACGTGGGACAATCCCCTCTTTAGTGACCCTCCTTTTAGCACAATGTATACAGGTTGACCCCTGTGGTCTGGTGTCCAGCTATCTCCCTATTCAGGAGGTTGAGTGATTCACCAGAGTTGCAGCAGCATCTGGAGAGGCCCATCATGTCCTGGGGCCTGGCTGACCCTGGAGGATAAGGGGCAAAATATTGACTGTCCTCTTAGCTTAATTTCCTTTCTTTGCTTTGCTGTCTAAGCCTCATTTGCTGAACACCCAGAAAGTCAGCTGCACCAGTCTTGAAATGGAAATTCTTTTTTGAATATCAGATGCTTTGAAAATGCAAAGTATGACTAGAGAAGAACTACCTGTATTAGTGATGGTGAGAATTAGTATTAGGAGTCAGTGTCATATTTTATTTTCACTGTTGGTGATGGCCTACTATCTTAACATACTGTTTAGGTTGTTTTCTGAGAAGTCTTATTTCAGCCCCCAGTTACAAAGAATTGTAAGAAAAATGTAAAGCCAAGATCAAACAGTTATGATTTGCACAACAATTTTTGCATAACAATTATGATAACATGATACCAGAACTATTAGGGTTTTTGCTTTTATTTCTAAAATATATTTAAATTTCTATTTTAGTGTGAAATAACTTTTTAATCAGCTACCTTCATCTTTCTATGACATGAATAAATCCTCATCTAAATCTGCTACTTTAAAGTGATTTTCAAAGTAGAATTTACTTGTTTACAGATGTACTTGATAGTTTACTAATATCCAATCTTTAAGTGCTTTTTGTGGGGTTTTTATGTTTCGTTTTGTTTTGTTTTTTGTGTGTGTGGTGCTAGGATCGAACCCAGGGTCTTGTGCATGCAAGGGAAGAGCTCTACTGTTGAGTCATATCCCCAGCCCTATCCAATCTTTAGTCATTATAATGACACTGCCTCAACTGTATAATATTTAGGCACATGTAGCTATCGTAATATAATTACATAACAATCACATATATATAAACCTGAAAAAATCTGTCAACACAAACAATTTTAATCTGGAGGACATCAGTATGATAAGATGTGTTCCTAAATTTTATATCCTAGAAGTCCTGTATGCTTGTGAAATAGAAGTGAATTTAATATATTATGATGTTAGAAATAATTATCATAGTTTAAGTTAGTTACTTTCTCATCACTGAGACAATTTAAAGCAGGAGAAACCAGGCATGGTGACACACACCTGTAATCCCAGCACTCGGGAGGCTGAGGTAGGAGGATCACTGCAAGTTCAAGACCAGCCTGGGCTGCAAAGTGAGTTCAAGCCCAGCCTGAACTGCATAGCGAGACCCTGTCTCAAAAAAAAAATAGGACTGAAGATTTAGCTCAGTGTAAGCGCCTGCCTGGCGGGCACATGGTTGTGAGTTCAATCTCCAGTACAAAATTAATTAATTAATTAATTTTAAAAAATAAAGGAGGAGAAATTTATTTTGGCTCACAGTTTGTAGAGGTTTCCGTCCATGGTCAGCTGGTTCCAAAGCAGGGCAGCATGGCAGAGAAGCATGCAGAGGAGATAGAACTCATGCAAGGCCAGGAGAAGGCAGCGAGGGATCATGGGAGAAGGAGGGATATACACCTTTCTAAGCTATGCCCACAATGATCCACCTCTTCCCACCACACTTCAGAGGGCAAGGAGTTGGGGAAAGTGGAGAAGGAAAAATGAAAAGCTTTTGGCTGAATTTACCAAAATCATAGTCCTGATGCTTCTTTCGTCTCCTGGCTGACTTACCAAGAGAAAATGTCACCAGACTGGGTCTGAGAGGTTCCCAAACCTGAAAGAAGGAGCTTAACCCACCCTAAACATAGAATGTTTGGAGATAGAAAACGAATTTTCAGGGTGCATTAATAAGAGGCACAGGAAGGCTTTCTTGCACAGAGATTTTAGTACCCATTCAAGAGTGGAGTGCAGTCTGGGCTTGGTGGTGCACACCTATAATCTCAGCACTCAGGAAGCTGAAGCAAGAGCACTGCTGCAAATTTGAGGTCAGCCTGGGTTACAAAGTGAGTTCAAGGCGCACATGAACTGCATACTAAAACCCCGTCTTAAAAAAGACAAAAAAAAAAAAAAAAGGATGGAGTGCAGGTGCTCAGGTAAGTGAGACACACTGCAGTCTGAACTGAGATATTTGTGTTTGTGGTAGTGGAAACCTGCAGAATTTGATAATCCATAGTCTTGGTCGTGGCGGGGGGTGGCCCACCCACAATGAGATAGTGGTCTAGTTTAGGGAAAAGCCTAATTCGTAGCTGAAAAAGTGGTCTGTTCACAGGCGAAAGAAGACCATTGCAAGTAAAAAGGAATGGCTGAACCATGTGCAGGTGAAAGGGAATTGTCCAGGCTTATGGTATTCTGGGAGAAGAGAAAGGAAAAGAGTTCCACAGCTTGTATCCTGAAGCCAAAGTTTTGGTTTTTAAAACTATAATTTTTCCTTGTCTCTTTTCTGCCCATTTCTTATTTCTTCTATCTTATTTTCACTGTAGCAATTCCACCCTAAAATGCACAGCTACAGCAGTATTTCTTAAACTTTAGTGTGTAGCAAAATCACTAGAGAGCTTATTAAAATACAATTTTCAGTTGAATGTCTATAATCCCAGTGCTCAGGAGGCTGAGGCAGGTGAATCACCAGTTTGAGACAGCATGGGCGAATTAGTGTGACCCCATTTCAAAAGAAATAATTTTTTTAAAGGACCCTAACTCAGTGGCAGAACACTTGCCTAGCATGCATGAGCTCCTGGATTCAACCTTCAGTACCACAAAAAACAAAACAAACAAACAAACAAAAACATTCTGGGCTCTACCCCAATTTCTAAGGCTAGATTAAAGCCCAAGAATTTCTACTCCCAACAAGTTCCAGGTAGGTCAGGCTTCAGACTTTGAGGAATCAGCATGCACGGACCTGAAAGGACAGGCACGCGGCATCATGTGCAATTGTGAAACACTGGAAACCACCAATTATAAGTGGATAAATCTAGAGCAGTTGATGTTAAATAAGTGAACATCATGTTTTAGGATGAATAAGCCTCAAATCAGAATTATGAATGCAAAGGCAAGTTCAAAAACTACCCTCAGAAAGCCGTGTGTGTAAGCCATAAACAGTAACAGTCTTGGTACAGTTGAATGGGCCAAAAATAGTCCAGGTTCTTATGTGTGATGGGGAAAGAACAGCCGCGGGTGCACTTTCTAGTCTGTCGTGAGCAGCTGTGTTTATGGAAGATAAACAGCAGCCGCGGGACAGTAGCAGTGAGAACAGGCAAAAGGGTGAAGAGGAGAAAAAGGGACTCCATAACTCAGGCTCCCAGGACTTAAAGGGTCGGACACTCTGATCCTAGGTGCCTTCTGCTGGTGTCAGCAATCTGCTGCGTTGGGCCTGGAGGCCTCCTAATCTTAATCCTGGAGAACCAATAGGGCCGTGTTGTGTTTGTTGTTGAATGAAGAGAAGGAAGTGGCTCACACAACTTCCCTGCTTCTAACTGTACTAGTGTCACTGGCCATAGTGGCCCACTCTGGGAGGCTGAGGCAGGAGGATCATGAGTTTGAGTCCAGCCTACCCAGCCTGGCAACTGAGTGACTTAGCAAGATCCTGTCTCGAAGTTAAAAATAAAAAGAGTTGCAGATTTAGCTCAGGGCAAAGGCCCTGGATATTATACTGTGAATAGGAACAGCAATAATTCAGTAATAGTAATAATAATAGTCTCTATTGTGTATGGATGTATTTATTTGTACCAAAAGTATGAAAACACAGAGTGGAAGAAACAGACTAGTGAGAGATGGAGAAGTTGAGATTGAGCTGGGGGTACAGCTCAGTGGCACAAGTGCCTGCCTGGCAAGTACAAGGTTATGAGTTTGATCCCTGGTATCAAAAGAAATCAAGATTGATTGAGAAGGGGTTCAAAAGGCATTTAATTATACCATCATATTTTATTTCTTTAAAACCGACTTAAAGCTCATCCCTTCCTAATGCCTTGCCCTCCTACCCTGGAAAAGAGAAGGAGTCGGGTACAAAAGCAAAACCATCCATCCCATGTAGAGAAGAGCTGCCAAGGATGTTGACAGAAGCACCCTCTCCGCACCACAAGTGAGGCAGGAATAGGATGAGCTGTTTCACCATTTTTCCTGGCCTCCCAAGCAGACTTGAACCTTGGCATCTCTCTATATTGACAAAAGCAAACAAAAAAATCACAGCAGTATTTGTTCCAAGGCTGATGCCTCTCTTTAGAGAATGGATGCATTGCATCATTGTGGTGTGGAAGTGGCACAGGAGCCGCACAGTCATCAGTGACCCCAGCTCACCTTGCCGTGGCACTCATCCTTTACCCGTCAAGCTGCTTCCCTCATGCACAGAACCATACGGGTCAAGTGAGAACACGACGGTGCCTCACTAGGACTCTTGATAGGACTACCATGGCTTTGGACACTAACAAACAAACAAAAAGTTTCCTTCCTTCTAGAAATATACACAATGTCTCTGAAATGTCTGTCATAACAACTTCCGCTGAACCAGGCCTTGACCCAACTCTTTATCTTCCTGCAATGTCAGCTTTCCAGAAGCTTCTGAGCTCTTACCTCCTCAGAAAGGGCTTCCTGCCTACCCATTCTAAAATGGCACCTCCCATCTCTCCCTGATTTCTTTTTCTGCTTGGTGTTTGTTCACACTGTTAGCACTACCTGACAGGCCTTACATATTGTCTACTGTCTGCCACTCCCTCTGGAACAGAAGCTTCTGGAACAGACACAGGGACTTCACATTGTCTACTCACTGATTATCTTGGGCCTACAACAACATGCACCACAAATAGTATGGGCTCAGCAAAGATTTGTTAGATGCCGGGCGTGGTGGCGCACGCCTTTAATCCCAGCACTCGGGAGGCTGAGGTAGGCGGAGCGTTGTGAGTTCGAGGCCGGCTTGGGCTACAACGCGAGCACAAGGCCGGCCTGAGTTACATAGTGCGACCCTGCCTCAAAAAAACAGGGCTGGGAGTTTGGCTCAGTGCCTTAAGCCCCTGCCCTGGCAGGCGCGAGGTT
>RJWM01028862.1:20000-25127 GCA_004363535.1 Dasyprocta punctata | reverse complement strand
CTCGCGCCTGCCAGGGCAGGCGCTTAAGGCACTGAGCCAAACTCCCGGCCCTGGTTTTTCGAGGCAGGGTCGCACTATGTAGCTCAGGCCGGCCTTGTGCTCGCGTTGTAGCCCAAGCCGGCCTCGAACTCACAACGCTCCGCCTACCTCAGCCTCCCGAGTGCTGGGATTAAAGGCGTGCGCCACCACGCCCGGCTCTAACATCTGATTTGCAAACATTTTTTCCTATTCTGTGTCTATCTCTTCATTCTCTTAACAGGTTCTTTATTGGTACAAAAGCTTTTAGTTTGGGTGAAGTATTATTTATCACAGTTTTCCTTTTACAGATTGCACCTTTGATGCCAAATCTGACTCTTTGCTTAACATCAGATCATTGAATTTTTCTCCTGCTCTCTACCAGAAGCTTTAATTTTTTTGCTTTACATGTAAATCTATGGTTTATTTCAAGTTAACATTTTCCCAAAAGCATAATTGAATATAATCAAGGTATACATGATGATTTGACATATGTATGTATTGTTTAATGATTACTAAAATCAAATTAATCAACACATCACCACCATACATACATTGTGTGTGTGTGTGTGTGTGTGTGTGTAAGGGGAGAAGACACTTAAAATCTACTGTCTTAGCAAATTATAAGTAAACAATGTAGTATTCTTTTTTTTTTATTGGTACAAAGGATCGAACTCACAACTTCGCACCTGCCAGGCATGTGCTTAGTCCACCGAGCTAAATCCCTGGCCTTATTTTTTGAGACAAGGTCTCACTATGCAGCTCAGGCTGGCCTTGAACTCACTTTGTAGCCCAGGCTGCTCTAGAAACTCACAACGATCCTCCTGCCTCAGCCTCCTGAGTGCTGGGATTAAAGGCATGCGCCACTACACCCAGTTACAATGTAGTGTTCTTAACTGTAGTCATTACACTGTACACTAAAGCTCCAAAACTCATGTATCTTATAACTGAAAATTTGTACCCTTTGACCAACATTTCCACATTTTTCCCCCTGCCCCAGTCCCTGACAACTACCATTCTACTTTCTGCTTCTTTAAGTTTGATGTTTTTTAAGAGACAAGGTCATGATGTGCCCCCAAGGCTTCACTCAAACTCCTGGGCTCAAGGAATCCTCTTGCTTCAGCCTCCCGTGCACCTAGGACTATAGGCACAAACCACCGTGCCCATCTAAATTCAACTATTTTAGATTCCCAATATAAGTGACATCATGTGGTATCTGTCTTTTTGTGTCTGTCTTATTTAGCTTAGCATATTATCCTCCAGGTTCGTCCATGTTGCAAATGAAAGGATTTCCCACTTTTTAATGGTTAAAAAATATCGTTTGTGTGTGTGTGTGTGTGTGTGTGTGTGTGTACATGAGGCCACATTTTCTTCATCTGTTAGTGGACACTGTGGTTGGCTTCATATCTTGGCTATGTGAATAATGCTACAACGAACGTGAGGGTGCAGATATCTCAAGATAACTGATTTCATTACCTTTGGAACCTCCATATGTTTTCCACAATGGCTGTATCATTTTACATTCCCATCAACGGTATTTTTCTCACATTCTAGCCAACACTTGTCATCTCTTATCTTTTTGATAATAGCCATCCTAATCATTGTAAGGTGACATGTCACCATGGTTTTGATTTGTACTAGCCTGGTGACTAATAATATAGGGAATTTTTTTTATAAATCTGTTGCCTCTTGTTACATCTTCTTTGGCAAAATGTCTATTTAGGTCTTTTGCCCATTTGTAAAATTAGGTATTTGTTTTTATTTTGTTATTGAGTTATATGAGTTCTTTTGTGTGTGTGTGTGTGTGTGTGTGTGTGTGTGTGTGTGTGCGTGAATTATTGGGAACAGAATTCAGGGCTTTTAATTTTTTATTTTGAAACAAGGTCTCATTTAATTGCCCAGGCTGGGATCAAACTTGCAGTCTTCCTGCCTTAGCCACCCAGAGTGTTGAGATTACAGGTGTGTGCCCCTACCCCTGCAGCTTGTGATATCAGTTTGTCAGGTGGAAAAGCATGTCAAGCAGAGGAGCAGCATGTTTAAAGGTACCATTATAAAATGGTATGATGTTTTCAGAAAAAATAAATGAAACATATGAGAAATGTGTGTGAAGCTAAATATATGACCAGAAGTATATGCGGGACTAGATAATGAAGGTCCTAGGCTGCTTCTTTATACAGTGAGCCATCCCTATGGTTTTGGGCAGGGGGTAAAAATAGTCAACTCTTTTCCTTGACTTTTATGAGTTCTTATATAATTTGGAGATTAACCCCTTATTGGGTATATGGTTTGCAAATATTTTCTTCCATTTTGTAGACTGCTTTATCATTTTTGAGTGTTTCCTTTGCTATGCATAAGCTTTTTAGTTTCATATACTCCCACTTATTTATTTTTGCATTTGTTGTCATAGCCCCCCAAAAGTCACTGTCAAGGTCAATGCCAAATTTACTCCATGTTTTCTTTTAAAAATTTAATGGTTTCAGATCTTATAAGTAAGCCTTTAATTCATTGTGGGTTCATTTTTATATATGGTATACTACAAGGGTTCAATTTTATTAGTTTACATGTGTTTGTCCACTCTGATACCATTTATTAAAGAGATTAGCATTTCTCTATTGTGCATTCTTGCTGCCCTTGTCAAAGATTAGTTGATATATATGTGAAATTATTTCTGGGCTCTCTGTTTTGTTCCATTGATCTATGCAACTGTTTCAGTAGTATTCTACTACAGCTTTGTAATATAGTTTGAAACTAGGAAGTGTGGTATATCCAACTTTGTTCTTCTTTCTAAAGATTGCTTTAGCTATTCAGGGCTTTTTGTAGTACCATATAAATTTTAGCATTGATTTTTTGTTTCTATGAAATATGTCATTGAAATTTTGATAGCATTAAATCCTTAGATCATTTTGAGTAGTATGGAGAGTTTAATAATATTAATTCTTTCAGTCTATGAGCACTGAGTTTCTTTCTATTCAGTTGTCATCTTCAACTGTTTTCCTCATCTTATAGTTTTTGGTATACAGATTTCTTATCTCCCAGGTTAAATTTATTCCTAAGTATATTATGCCTTTTGATGCTATTGTAAATATAACTGTTTGATTTATTTATTTTGGGGGATAGTTCCTTGTTAGTGTATAGAACTGCAGCTGATTTTTCTGTGTTCATTTTTGTATGCTGCCACCTTACTGACTATGTCTATTAGTCCTAAAAGGTTTTGGTGGAGAATTTAGGGCTTTCTATGTATACAATCATGTCATCTGTTGACAGAGAAAAGATCACTTGTTTCTTTCCAATTTAAATGCTTTTTATTTCTTTTTCTTGTCTGATTGTTCATGCTAGGACTTCCAGTACTATACTGAATTCAAATAGTGAGAATGAGTGCTGTTGTCTTGTTCCTAATTAGAGGAAAATCTTTTAGTTTTTCACCATTGAGTATAATGTTAGCTATGGGGTTTTCATATATGGTCTTTACTATACTGAGACATATTTCTTCTATACCTAAATTGGTGAGAATTTTTTTCATGAATGGATATTGAATTTCATCAAATACTTTTTACACCAGGCCTGGTGGCACATGCCTGCAATCCCAGTTACTTGGAAGGTTGAAGAAGGAGGATCACAAATTCAAACCTAGTCTGGGCAACTTATTGACTTAGCAAAACCATATATCAAAATAAAAATCAATAAATAAATTAAACCAGTTGGGGGTGTAGGTTAGTGCAGAGGCTGCGAGTTCAACTCCCAGTATTGCAAAAATCTTATTTTTGCATCTATTGAGATAGCTATATGCATTGTGTTAAGGTTGCATATCACATTTACTGATTTACATATGGTGAACAATCCTTATTTTCCAGAGACAAATCCCCCTTGATCAAGATGAGTAAAATATGTTGTTGGATTTGGTTTGCTAGTGTTTTAATGAAGGATTTTGTTTCTATGTTCATCAGCAAGATGAGTCCATAATTTTCTTTTCTTGACTTTGGTATTAGGGTAATGCTGGTCTTGGAAGTACTCCTTCCTCTTTAGTTTTTTGGAAGAATTTAAGAAATGCCAATATTCTGCCTTGAATGTTTTGTAAAATTTAGTTATGAAGTCACTTGGTTTTAGGCTTTAATTTGTTATATAATTTTATTGCTGTTTCACTATCTCTATTCATTACTGGTTCATTCAAATTTTCTGTTTCTTCATGACTCATTCTTGGTAGGTCATATGTGTCTAGGAATTTATTCATTTCTTCTAGGTTATCCAATTCATTTGCACGTGATTGTTAATAGTAGTTTCTTGTGATTGTCTACATTTCAGTGGTATCACTAGTAACATTTTTCTTTTTTTTACTTTGCTATTTTATTTGATAGTCTTTCTTTCTTGGTTAATCTAGCTAAAAGTTTTTCAACTTTGTCTTTTCAACATGTCAACCCTTGCTTTTGTTGATCTTTTCTATTGTTTTTGCAGGCTATTTCATTTATTTCTGTTCTAATCATTATTTCCTTCTGTTCTAATCATTATTTTCTTCTTTATGCTAACTTTGAACTTATTTTGTTCTTTTTCTAGTTCCTTAAGACATAAAATTAGGTTGCTTATTTAAGATCTTTCTTTAGGTATTTATCAGTATAAATGTTTTGCTGGATTTATTTATTTAATCATTATAAATATTTCACTGGAGGGTATTTAAGTTTTTAAAAAAATTTCTATTTTCAATTCCCTTATTTTCACATCATTCCCCTTGTTTTTACTATTCTCTCCCCAATGTTCAGCGTATCAAAACTGTCTCTGCCTTCAGGGCTCAGCTCAAGTGACATTTTCTTGATGATATCTGCACTAATAACCTTGGCAGAATTAAGAGTTTTCTCCTCTGTATACTCCCAGCACATTACTTACGCTTCTGTCTTTGTTTTGTTTTGTTTACTTGTGCTATTGGTATCTCATCTGTCTGATCCGCTCCCTATTAGACTATAAATGTCTTGAAAACAGCTGTCAACACAGTGCCATGCTCAAGGAGATGGCTCACAATAAATATTTGTTACTTTGAATTGCACTATAGGGAGAAGTTCAATTTCAAAATTCTTCCAGTTGTAGGTAAAAGTTAACAGGAAGACCAATGCTGTTGTTCCAAAC
>RJWM01028862.1:0-17500 GCA_004363535.1 Dasyprocta punctata | reverse complement strand
GTAGAAAAGAAGATTGACTTAAACATCTCTACTGAAACGAAGAAATCTAGTAGGACCATCTTGGTCTCCTGAGAAATATAATGATAAGAAATGGCCCCTTTTCTCATGAAGCTATCAGTTAGAAAGGACAAAAGGTATAAAAATCAGTACCCAAGCCTATTCTTACAAAGTAGCACAGTCTTTCAGAGGTGGTACAGTCTTAGGCTGTCTAAAAAGTGTTGCAGAGGGGTGTTCTCAGTGGTGCTGAGCCACAGGTGCAGTGTGGAAGCAGCAGGCAAGGGGCAGATGTGTGAGGACTATACTGGCCTGGCTCTAATGTCTCCCTTGATCTTCATAGCATCCTCTCACCTGCTGACCCAGTAGGAAGGCTTGGACCTGAATGACAGCCCTGACTTCCTCTCAGAGGAAGACTGTGGATTTAAAGCAACAAATGTAGATCTTCAAGTGGTGCTGCTCTGCAGGTAGACATTTCTGATGCTCTTGGTGAGAGTGATAAAATAAAATTCACTGTTCACACAGAGTTCATTGCCAAGTTTTAAACAAAGGGAATTTTCTGTCGTTTGACAATTGGCAGTGCCAATCTATGTAGTGTGATACTTCACTGTGTTCCCTGGACAGTGTCTGTCATTGTGCATCTATCCTACTAAGAAGCATTATGTTCAATCTTTTTAAAAAGTAGCCTCTATAACTGCATTTGTTTTATAAATAGTACTCCTTGTGGCTGTTAATGTTATTTACCTTTAAATAATTTCTCAAGTTTAACCTTTTCAAAATACATTGTTCAAAAAATGTAGAGATGGCCTTTCATGAAATTTTTTAAAAATTTTGTTTTAAAAATGTATTGTATACTCCTAGTTATTCACATATCCTTGTAAAGTACCTTAACCAGACTTACTTTTAATTAATCAACACAAAAGTTTGGGGCCAGACTTTATATAATCTTTGTGATCTCTGAAGAAAAGTAAATGCATTAGTATGCTTGTCTTGAACTTGCAGACTAAACCAATTATTGTAAAATAACCAGTGAAAGAGAAGAAGGTCACACCAGGAAGCAAACCCAGTCTGGGAACCAGTGCCATGTATGGGCTACAGGTAGACCAAGAACAGCCAGACCCCAGCCCCTTCCAGTGTGCAGGTTGGCAAACAAGAAGTACCAATCCAATCCCACCCCCTGACACACACACCCCGTAAGCATCTGGCTTATCCAGAGAAACATAGGCTGTGATGATAGCTATTGAGGTGAAACACAACTGGATGCCTGTGGTGCTTTGGTGTTTCACTAACATTGCAGGTCTAGGGCCAGTGGTCCAATCATCTGTTCAGAGGATAGCTATACACAGAGTAGCTATCTAGGGGGGATCTCCTTCTGAGGGTTGTAGCCATTGTTGATTCCCTATGGTCTTGTTTTGAAGTCCTATATCATTTCTATTGTTTTGTGGGGTTGGGTTTTACTGTCTTTTGTTTTGTTTGATTATGTTAAATCTGATGGCAGGTGATAGCAAGATATATTGTGGTAGCAATTTTAGATTTACTATTGCATTGTTTTGAATTTCTTTACACCATTCATTGTCTTGTTTTTATTGTTTTTATTCTATTCTGTTCTGTTTGATTTTTGCTATGTCTGAAGTTATCTGGAGCTATTTTGAAGACATCACAAGGCATTATGGTAACTATTGTTGACTTTGTAATGTTTTGAACTCCTGTATCACTTACACTGGTTTGTTTTGATTGGTTTTATTCTGTTTTATCCTCTTTAAAATAAAAAATAAATAAATGAATAAATAAATAAATAAAATAACCACTGATCACAGTGATGGTTTTAAACCCTGAGGTCATTGTATCACTCTAAAATTTGGAATAACTGCATAAATCTACCCTGATATTTTTCTTTACAGTATAGGTCTTAGTTTTTTCCTTTTTATGGCTTCTTTTTAAATGGCATATTGAACCAAGTTTATCAATCTCTTTGGGAAAAAAGACTGCTCTTCTGTGTTCACCATAGAAGGTTGAATTGGGCAGAGGCAGGTGACAACTATTTCTAACATACTGGAACAAATATTTCTAACAACTATTTCTAACAGAGCCAGAGAATTACCTTGAATGCCCAGGTTAACACATTCATACATCATCAAAAAAGTGATGAGAAACCACTGCCTATTTTTGATCAGGAAAGGGATGCAATCAAAGATGCTTCTGAAAGAGTCTTTTGGGAGCAGACAGTAGAATGGATTGGAGAGTGTGTAGACTAGAGGCTAGAGGATCACAAAAGAGGACAGTGTAAGAGTTTAGGGAGATGGTAATATGAGCCAAGAAGAGTTAGAGAGATTTCTCTTGAATGGAAACTGCTTCTCAGAAAGGCTGTCAGAGCTATTGCCTAAGTATAAGGATCATGAATATTTGTATCCCACACTTCCCCCAACTCATGTTCACATTCATCTCCTTTCACTTCCTCCTTCTTGTCCTTCTGCCTTTATTCTCTCATTTTTCCCTATTTTGCCTATTTCCCCTTCATCACATCCAATAATGCTCAGCAATCAGCTACAATTTTGAATTGATGACACAACAGTGCCATCATGTGTCCCTAACACTCCTCCAGCTAGCTCTTCCAGGGTGACTGGAAGCTGATGAAATTTAGTGGGAAGAAGGCATTAGTAGGAGCTAACACTTGCCTTCTAGGCCTCTTAAGTAATTTCGACCCTTTCCCTGCCTGAAGACACTGTCCTTAGAAAGACAAAAAGAAATAGATAAAACACTACTTGACAAAGAGTTCTTTTCTGGGAGAAAAATAAAACCAACTTTAACAAGGAAAATTGCCCCAAGGGAGCCAGAACAATGTGAACTTTTGTGTTCAAGTGCTATGCCAAAGCCTTCCTTGGTAGGAGAGGTCCCATGCCAAAAAGGAGTCGCAGCTCGCTCTTTCTTTCTTTCTTTCTTTCTTTCTTTCTTTCTTTCTTTTCTTTTTCCCTTTTTTCCTTTTCTTTTCTTTTAGTGGAGGGTGCAGGGGTTGAACCCAGGGCTTGCCTACTACACGTTAGACACACACTCTACACTAAGCTGCATTCCCAGCCCACAGCACTTCCTCTTTTGACCACTTTTCCCTGCTCTCTCTGACTACTCTTTTCCCACTCTTTGGGGGGCCCAGGCTTGAAATGGTGTATTGGGTGATATACTATGTACCCCCAAGTCCTCATATACTTTTGATGGGGCTGAGTCTGGGGCTTGCTTGTGATCTGTTTGTTGTCTAGTGCTGGGATTGATGATGTGAGTGCTGCACCCGCCCAGGGTTGGAGCTGAGATACACTGTAAGGGAAGGTGGGTCTTCCTCTTGCTTGCTTCAGCGCTTCCACCTTCTCTCTCGCCAGCACGCTGCACAGTTGTGGTTGTGGCCACCATGAACGGCAGCCCCGCCACGCCATGCTGCCTTGGAGCCAACTGAGTATGAACTGAAACTCCCGAGAAACTGTAAGAAATAAACCTTTTCTTCCCTAATTTTGGGCTTCAGGTATTCTGTCTCAGCAACAAGTAAAAAGTAACTAAAACAAATGGTGACTGCCAACATAATGCCAAATCTCCTAGGACATTCCTATGCCCTTTACTTTTCTAGCTGAGGGCTGAAACTTACTAAATGAGTCTTTTTGAGAAAATTATAGTAAGATGCAAAGGAGAACAAAAAGCAACTATGAAAGACTATAAATGCTGGGGACTAGGAATTATAAATTGACATAGTATGTCCTAGGCTCTCCTTGCCCTGCCAGCCTTGTGGGCCAATTTTGAAATGTAGAAATCATCTTCTGCTCTGGGTCAGTGAGATTAGCACCCAGGTGCAGGGATGGATCTTGGCTTGTCTCCTTTATAATATTAAACTTGCCCATTCTACCACAGCCTCTACACTATTCCAGGAAAAGCACCTATCCTCTCCCCTACATTGGCTAATAAATAGTGGCTAGCTTGGCATGTCTTTGTTTCTGCCCATCCTGAGGCATTGATCTACCAGTCCTCCATCATGCATTACTAAATTTGTCTGTTTCCTATTTCACCCTTTCACCATACTCCTCATATGGCAGTTTACCAAAAATAAAATCACTCCCATGTCCTGATACAGCTAAAGTCAAGCTGTTCATAAGCTCAGCATGATTCTACTTTAATAAAGCTTAGCAAGTCTACATTTGCGGGGGGGGGGGCATGGATCCATCTGGAAGTTTAATGAAGCCAACAGGCTCCCTTCTCTGAATAATATTTTCAAATGTGCAAAATAAAATGCACAAACATACAAAGGAAATCCATCATATTAAAATGCAGTTATCGCAATATTACTCAAAATGTAACCCAGTAACAAATGTGGTTCTTGATTTTGCATTAAATAACTAGATATAATGATGATTCCAATAACTACTGGAAGTTTGAAGTAGCTGTGAGTATAAATGAAATTTCAAGATGCTTGTAACAACTCTAATATGAAATGAAAATCTTTTCATGTCTGCTGAATGGGTACTGCTAACGACTCTGGGGGTTATTGCCTACATTCATCATTGAAGGAGATGCTACGTTTTAACTAGAGAGGTATTCTTTCCATTCAAATTCAGTTCCCCCAATCAATCCTGAATTCTTGGTTAAGAGCATATGCCCTGGACTGGGGATAGCTCAGTGGCACAGTGCCTGCCTGGCAAGCGTGAGGTCATGAGCTCAATTTCCAGCACACACACACACACACACACACACACACACACAAACAGTGTCTGCACTAAGGTTGTTATACAACCACCCACGGGTTGGAACCAGCTGTCCCCCACTTGTTCTATCCTTCAGAATGACATTAGTTCTCCTCATCCAGTTTTCAAACTTCCTCCCATAACTGACCACCAACAATGCCCTGGTTTCTGGGAATGGTGTGGAGCTGTCAGTCAGCCTATTTGCCCAGCACCAATGACTGCTCTTCCCTGAGTCCCCCAAACAAATAGCCCTTTCTCCAAATTCTAATAAGTCTCCCAGAAATTCCTCAGATTGCCCAGAATTCTCTCACCATAAGCTGACACTAGAAAACCATCTACCTAGTAACACTACTTCTGCAAGCCACCTCCACATCTATCTGTCCTGTCCCCAAATAAGAGTCTCTTCTGTCAGTTTGTAAGGCACATCTCCTGAGAAGGCTGGAATAATCTTTAAACCAAAACAACCACAACCTCGCTCATGGCCTTTGTCCCCCCTCCCTAGTCCTTCCTACTGGGGGTGTTGGGGGAATGAGCAGATAATCATACCTGGCATTTCACATCTAGGAATACCTGAGCTCTTTCTTGGTCTGTTCCATGTGCCTTCCCGGCCTTGTGGTTTACTCACCTAAAATTACATAGACTGGAATCCACTGCATAACACAGAGTGTTTGGAGGCCTTGTTGAATATCACGTCGGAAGAAGAGTGTGGCCATGGTGCTGTTCTGCTGTGGCAAGAAGTCTAACCAGAAGCTCTAAACCTATTAAGCTGGGTTGCTTATGGATGCTTTATATAATCTCTTTCACTGCATCTGGTCAGCTGCTGGGATTTTGTCAGGCTTGATCAAACCTTTCCTCCAGTCCTCCCTACTCACTGCTCCACCCTGACTCCTACACACACATCACGTGGCAGAGAAGCCTTTCTCATCTCCCCAGAATGCATCCTTCTTCCACATGCACCCAATTGCAATGAGGCAGAAATGGCCTCAAGTGGCTGTAGTCATAGGGGTGTCTCTGATGAATTAATGTGGGAAAAGAGAATCACTCAGGCCTCAACTGGGAACTCTGAGAAGCAACCCACCACCTGTTTCTACTTCAGAAAGAGGACCCGATGGTCACACTTGTTTCCACTTTCTGTTCTGACTCGTCTTCTCCTGAGAGCCTACTAACCCACTAAGGTTGTTTCTGTGCACAAGTATCTAGGCTTGTCAGATGCCTCTTTATGCCTCCATTCTCAGGGGCTCTGGAAGAGCCCCCGATACGCTATGGCAGAGTGAGAGAGACCTGGGTTCTGGTCCTAGCTCCTCCATCGATCTTTTCCTGTGAAAATTCTGTTTTGAAATTGCTTCAGCTCTCCAGTGCTCAGTATGAGTATTCGTTGTTGGAAGGCAGTGTAGTGTAGTGGTTAGGTTCATGGACAGCCAGGCCTCAGACAGCTGGAGTTCAAATCTCAGCTGTGCCACTTACAAGTTGGTGAACTTCTATGCCTTGATTTTTTCATCTGTAAATGATAGTTTTAATAGGGTTGTCCTGAGAATTCAACAAGTGCGAGGAAACATTGATTCCTCAGGATTTTCGAGGAAAATAATGTAAAGTGAATAAATGTAAAGTGTTCACCATAAGGCTTGGTATACAGTAGGCTCTCTATAAGTATTTACTAATATTTTTCATTTAGTTAAATTCATGGCTATTGAACATCTACTATGTTTCAGATGAAGAGGCTTGTTTCTGCATACTGCACCAGTCTTTGCAAAATTAAAGCCTATCCCTAGGTTGCAGCACTCTGGATTTGTTTTTGTTATTATCTATTGAATGACTCCAGTTTGCCAAGCACTGTTGTTATATGCTAAGTATTTGATGGGGAAGAAGACAAACATAATTCTTGTCTTTATTGAGTTTAGAGTCTAGTGGGGGAGACAGACATTAAAACGAAAATATCTCAAATGTACTCTTGAATTTGAAGTATGTCCTACAAGAAAAGGCCAATATTTCCAACATAAGAACTTGAACACAGAAGGAGCTCAAAAAAATTTTGTTACCAGGTTTGGTGGTACATGCCTATAATCTTAGCATTCAGGAGGCTGAGGCAGGAAGATCCCAAATTCAAACCCAACCTGAGGTACATAGCAAATTCAAGGCCATCCCAGACTACATAGCAAGACCCTGCCTTGAACAAAATAAATCTGTTGAATGTAACTGAAAGGGTTGCCAGGATACGGAAAAAAAAAAGGTGTCAAGTGTCTTACAAGTGCGAGGAAACATTGATTCCTCAGGATTTTCGAGGAAAATAAGCAGAACTTTATCTTCTTCCCACCTTCCACTCTGGTTTGGCTTCCTTGATGCAACTGATTAATATGACTCTTTAGAACTGAGTTTAGGGAAGGTTTTTGTATGTCAGTGTGTTTTTCATTCCCCGACATGCCCTAGATGGCCACCTGACATGTCAACCCTTTCTCTCTTCCTCTTCTTTCTTTTATTCCCCCGGGGCTAGCTGAGCTTCACGAAGTACTTCTTGGAGCTGTTCATTCACATGAACGGGAAGCAGCCTACTCAGAAGTTGCAGGAGAAGATGGTAAAAGGGAAGAGAGGGAAGCCTAGCTCTCCTGGGGAAAGCAGCTGTGGAGGGGCTTGTACCCAGGACAGACAAGACCTGCATTGCCAAGAGCCCCAAGGCCCTTACAGATCAGCTCTCCCCTCTCCTCCATTTTCAGATGGGTAAAAGGAAGCTATCCAAAGGGGACTGAAGGTCACACATGGAGCCAGAGGCACAGCAAGGCCAGACTGTTTTCCAAGCTTGTCTCCCTAGCATCTGGCTGAGGGCCTGGTGCAGTCATCACTTAAGTAAATGCTTGCATCAACAAGGGAGGGCAGGACACCTGGGCCCTCAAAGTGGGCCAGTGGGGTTTGGTGAAAACCCTGACTACCAGCTCACCCAAAAAATGAGCCACCAAGCTAGGGTGTTTTTGAGCTGAATGGAGTGTGAAATAAACACCATGGAACATAACAAAAGAACAGAAGGAGAGAAGTAGGTCAATAGTGCAACCCAAAACTTCCAGCACTCATGATTTCCCAATTGCAATTTAACCAAGCAACAAAAACCAACAAAAGTTGGCTCCCTCAAGTAGCAGAAACAAAGGAAAGGTGGCCAAGAAGTACAAAAGAGCTGCCAACTTCATTTGCAAATGATTCAGGGTAACATGATTTCCTGCCTCAAGAAACTCAGTCTAGTGTGGGAAACAGCTGGTAAAACACACACCTGCATGGAGTGATGTGGGGCGCACAGAGAGAAGCACCTGCCGGGCCAGGCTGGGGCAGCGAAGGAAGGTTGTGTGGAAAAAACATGCATTGGTGAAGAGAAAATGGCGAGATGGAAACACCCTGGAAGGGCAGTCCCAAAAAACATGACAGTGAGTCCCTCACTCCAAGAAATGTGGAGTTGAGATAAGCTGGACTCCTAAGAGACTTCAAAGGAGTAACAGAAAAACAAAGACAGAAGGAAAGTGGAAGGAAAAGATGATTAAGGGGATAGGGGGGCTCAGAAAGGGCGTGGAAAGCTAGGGGAGCTCTCTCTGAGAAGAAGCTCTACGATTCTTCTTTCTGCATTCAGAGGTTTACCCTCAGCCTTCAGAATGACTCATTTCCAGAAAGCTTTGATTAACTTAGGTTCTGCCACAAGCTGTTTTCTTCAGATCCTCTCCTCCATTGCACCCTTATTTGGTTAGGTATTGCAATTTCAGCTCAATTAAAAGCAATAATGGAGAATCTCTTTAATATCAGGCACCAGGCTAGACACTATAGAAAGTACATATACAATCCCTTCACTCAGCACATTTCTATTGAAGCCCGATGTACTAGGAGTCTGATATTGTACTAGACTTGCAGTTGTGTGTGTGTGTGTGTGTGTGTGTGTGTGTGTGTGTGTGTTTTGAGTCAAAGGAGTGGGAAATGTATGAAAGAAATGCATTTATCATCCATACAATGACGGGAGCCATCAGAAAATTACAAAGGAGACAGAAAAAAAAAAACTAATAGCTATGTGACCTTGGATAAAACACTTGCCTTCTGTGAGCCTTGCTTTCCTCATCTGATAAAAAGGACTAATCATATTTATTTGCCATAAGAAGTAGTAGTAATATTTGAAAAGCCCTTGATGCAGCGTCTGTCACCCAGGAGCTGTTCCATGGTACTGGTATTCAGCTGTGCAGAGTACTATTTGCAATGGGCTCTCACAGGATGAGAAGTGGGGAACGTACTTCCAGTGAGGACACAACACACACAAAAGCCTGTGGCACAGGGAATAGTTTACTTTGAGAGGAGCCGCAGATTTGTGAGGGGAGTATAAGATTGGAAAGTGGTGAGTCGGATTGTTTCCTTAACAAATCTTGGCATGCATTTGGGAGCCACTGGGTCTGGAACATAGCAAAAGGGGGTCCAGAAGTGCTGGTGGAGAAGGGGCCTCTGAGGGAATAGGGTAGGGCAGACAGAGTGCTTCCAAAATCCCCAGGTAGCATTGCATCAGATAACTCTCAGGTCAGGTGAGGCTCTGGAGAACAGCAGCATCCAGTGGCTTGCAAGGCTCAGGCTGGAATGACCAACCATCCCCATTCGCCTGGAATTCACAAGCTGCCTGAGACAAGGGTCACCCAAGGTTATGATTATAGCAGTACAGTTTGTAGTAGCTAAATCCTGGAAACAATCCAAATGCCCATCAACAACAGAATGGATAAAAAAAGGTGTGGTATTTTTATACAATGGAGTACTATTCAGCTATAAAGAAGGACAAATTCGAGGTTTTTGTAGGTAAATGAATGCAAGTTGAGACCATACTCATAAGTGAAATAAATCAGATTCACATGTGTAAATACTGTATTGTCTCCCTAGTGTAAAAAACTGAAAGCATAAATAAGATCCAAAATGTACCATAGCTATTGTGAAAGTGAAAGGGAAAGAAACTGCTCAAAAGGAATGAACAACTGGGATAGGGGAAAGCAGAAAATAAAGGGAAAAATTTATGTGTATATATAAATAAACAAGATAGATAATTATACTAATAATCTCTGTTAGTTCATCAAAAAGAATAGTTTGCACTTTCGTTGTTTGATTGTTTGATCATTTTTTCATGCATGTATCTTGTAATCTGAACAACTGCTTTGAAGATAACAATGCACAATATACTGACCATTGTTAATCTATTATTTTGTTTTGAAATTCTGTATAATCATTTTTATTATTTTTTTGTTTTAAAATTAAAAAAAAAAACAAACAAAAAACCAGATGGCCTTGTGCAAACAGGGATAGTTGGTCCTCCTTGTCAATGTCTCCTGGACTCCAGCAGGTCGTTGCCAGCTGGTCTCTCTTCCTTTGATCTCCACAATGCTGTTAGAGGGATTGCTGTCAAAAACTGCTGTCATGTGTGGCGTGGTGGTACACACCTGTAATCCCAGTACTCAGGAGGCTGAGGTAGGATGGTCACTGAGAGTTCAAGGCCGGCCTGGGATGCCTAGTGAATTCAAGGCCAGCCTGGACTACACAGAGAGACCCTATCTCAAAAAACAAAAACAAAAACAAACAAACAAAAAACCCAAACTACTCTCATCTTCTCTGTGGCCTTTTTTGAGCCCTCTAAAGCTCCCACTGCATTGGGGATCAAGTCCAAACTCTGGAGCTCATTTACAGTGATTTCTGCTCTTCTTAAAAGTGTCATTTCACTGAACATGGTGGCACACACTTATAATCCCACCCTCCCTACTGAGGCAGGAGGATTGCAAGTTTGAGCCCAACCTACATTACTTAGCAACCTAGCAAGACTCTGTCTCAAAATAAAATAAACAAGGGCTGAGGATATAGTTCAGTGCAAAGGCCCTAGGTTCAATCCTCAGTACTGAAGAAGTTTCCTTTCTCCTCAATTTCACACCACACCCAATAAAGTCTCATCAAATCAGGAAGTACCATTTTCCTCTTCTGGTCTATTGCCTATGACAGTCTCTTATTAGCCCTACTAATATCTATTCATCCTTCAAGGTTCATGATAATGCCATTCCCTGACACTCCCTTTCTAGGTCCCAAAAGTATATTGTACATACTTTCAGAGGAACACAGATCAAGGTGCTACATTGTGAGGAGAGACCCATCTCTAGAGTCCACTTCTAGTGCAATGCCTGATGAACAGTAAGCTTTAAGGATTTTTTTAATTAAAAAAATCTAATAGTACATGTTTGCAATATATAATGATTACATTCATCATGGAGAGTTGGTATATCTTAATTCTTTTTATTTCCCCTTCCTATCCCCACCCTGCCCCTTTCCTCTATCTCTTGGTAAAAGATCTGTCTCCCTGTTTCCTATTATCTATCTTTTATTTTTCTCTTTAAATTATTTATATTTTGAATTTTTTATTGAGAGAAACCATGTGATATTTAAGCTTGTGTGCCTAACTTATTTCATTTAACATTATTGTCTCAAGGAGCACCCATTTTCTTATAAATGATTCAAATTTGTCCTTCTTTATGGCAGAATAGTACCCCATTGTGTATAAATACCACATTTTGTTTTTCCATTCTTCTGTTGATGGACACATAGGGCACTCCCAAGATTTAGCTACTATGAGTTGTGCTGCTATACACATTGGAATGCATGTGTCACTGTAATATGATGTCTTTAACTCTCTTGAGAAGTTATCTAGAAGGGGAATAGCTGGGTTAAATAGAATTTCTAGGTTTAGTTTTTTGAGAAATCTTTACACTGATTTCCATAGTGGTTGTACTAGTTTACATTCCTATCAACAAAGTAGAAGCATTCCTTTTTCCCTGTAGCCTCACCAGCATGATGATTCTGATTCTGATTCTGATTTGTCTTCTTGTGACAGGGTTTCATTATGCACTTCAGGCTAGCCTTGAACTCACTTTGTATCCCATGCTGGCCTCCAAGCCACAGGGATCCTTCTGCTTTGGCCTCCAGAATCCTGGGATTTTATAGGTGTGCACCACCATGCCCAGCCTCATCAGTATTATTTACTGTTTGATTTTAAGGTGGAATCCAGTGTTGCTCTAGTTTTAATTTCTCTAATAGCCAGAGATATTGACTCTTTTTTCATATATTTATTGACTGTACTTCTTTTAAGAAGTGTCTATTCATTTTTTTGATCATTTTTATTGGGTCTTTTATTTTAGGGGGTCTGATGTTTTTGAGTTCTTTGTATATTCTAGGTATTAGTCCTCTGAGTAGTAGATGAGAAATATTTTCCCATTCTATAGGTGGTCTCTTCACTCTATTGGTTGTTTGCTTTTCTGTGCAGAAAATTTTTAATTTGGTATGATCCTGCTTGTTGATTCTTGATGTTATTTCTTGTGCATTTAGGGTTCTGTTGAGGTTCTGTGCCTATGTCTCATGAGTTTTACCTATTTTATCTTCTATCAGATTAAGTATTTCTGTTTTAATATCCAAGTCTTAATTCATGGTAAGAAATATGTATGTAGAGTCAATCTTCTGCATGTATATAGTCAGTTTTCTCAACACCATTTGTTAAAGAGTCTGTATTTCCTCCAGGATATGTTTCTGGCCCCTCTGTCAAAGATCAGATGGCCAAACGTGTCTGGGGTTATTTCAGCATACTCTGTTCTGATCCATTGATCCACACATCTATTTTTTGGGAGAGGTTGTTAATTTATTTTTTTAAAATTTTTTGAGGCAGGGTCTCACTATGTAATCCAGCCTGGCCTTGAACTCATGGCAATCCTCTTGTCTCAACCTCCCAAGTGCTGTGATTACAGACATGCATCACCATGCCTGGCCACATGTCTGTTTTTGTGCCAGTACCATGCTGTTTGTGTCACAGTAGTTTTGTAGTATAATTTGAAATCTGGGTTTGTGATTCCTCCTACTTTGTTCTTGTTACCCATGATTGCTTTTGTTATTTTGGGTCTCTTTCAGTTCCATATAAATTTTAAGATTGCCTTTTCTAGATTGGTGAGGACTGCTGGTATTTTTATTGGGACTGCATTAAATGTATATATTAGTTTTGGTAATGTGGTCATTTTGACAATATTGGTTCAAAATCCAGGAACAGGCTATCTTTCCATTTTCTGATACCCTCTTTGATATCCTTTTTCAGAGTTCAGTTTTTACCCTGGAGCTGTCTCACTTTCTTTGTTAGAGTAATTCCATGGTTTTTAATATTTCTTGATGCTATTGTAATGGATATTGTTTTCCTAATTTCTTTCTTGGTGGGTTCATTATTGGTGTACAGGAATGCTATTGATTTTTGTGGGTTGATTTTGTATCCTGCTGTATTTTGAATAGCCAGTATATTCACACAATTCAAAATTCAAAAGAGTATTCAGTGGAAAATCTCCTTCCAACTCCTGGCCCGTAAGATCCCAACATTTCTCCCCCTGCAGGAATATTTTATTCATCACAAGCAAATAAGGTCATTTACTTTGTTAAATGAACAAAGGAACAGGCATTAAAAACCCAGAAACAATCCAAATGTTCAAAATCTGGGGCTGGTTAAGTAAGTGATTATATAACAACATTACAGGCTAAATTGAAGCCATTGAAAGTCATTAAAATTACTGGAAGGCAGGCAGTAGTATTATATGGTAAACTTTAAAAGTAAAATATAAAGCAGTCCTTCACACTGGGTACACTTGATGAAAAAGTTGTTTCTTCAGCAAAATGATCTACTAGTCTGTGAGAAAAATAACTGCAGTTTTAAGGTGAAGGAATTCTTAATTTTCTTTGTGTAAAGTTGTTTGAATAAGAAAAGAAAGAGGCTGGATTATTGTGAATCTGCCTGATGAAGAAATGTGATTTATGGGGCTGGGGATTTAGCTCAGCGGCACAAGCACCTGCCTGGTAAACATGAAGTTGTGAGTTCAATCCCCAGTACAAAAAAAAAAAAGAAAAGAAAAGAAATGTGACTCACGATGGGACTCATTCATTCAGTAATTCATGCAACAAACATCTGAACGCTTGCTTTGTTGGGAGGAAGAAGCCAGAAACAATACTGAGCTTCTCTGGATGAGCATTAAAGAGCTGAAAGGGATACAAGAAGCTCTGATGGTGAGAGAAGGCTGGGGAAAGAGATGAGTTCATTTGAAAACTGTTGAATTCCAGTTCCATTTGTTTATCATGAGAAGCACAGTAGCAGATGCCAGGATGTAGGTCTGGGACTTCGGGGAAAAAGCACCAATGATAGCCATCAGCATACATGTGATCAGGAAATCTGTAGGTGAGGTAGAACTCATCCAAGAAGATAGACAAGGAAAGGGGGAGAGAAATTACATAAAAGTGGCAAAAAAAAAGAGTCATTCTGCAAATCTGTCAATGCCTCTCAGTCAGGGGCAAGGGCACTACAGTAGCAGAGGCTATACCTATTTCTGAGTGTTAAAGGACCTCAGAGGTAAGGTGGGAGCCCTTCCTCTCAGACCCTGTCCTCATGGCTTAGGACTGGTTTTAGTTGCGCTGGAAGGCCCAGTGTTGCCCAGGAAGACATTGACTGGTTTAGGGACCATGTAGGAGATTGAAAAAGAGGCTGGCATACAGGAATTAAGATATTTGCTTGTTCAAAAGTCAGTGAGGGCTGAATGGGGAGAGCAGGTAAGTTTGGCATTGGGAGCAGGAATGTTCCCCTGTAGGTTGAGGGATGAAGGCCCTGGGAAAGGTGGGTTTCTGAGTAGGGGGTCTTCTCCTTAGTGATCAGGTCTCAGATGTGTCCTAAAGGGCCCCACAGACAAAGCTGGTAGAATTGTTGCTCGAAACTTAGACAGAGAGATGACAGATTATCCCCAGAGCACTGTGCCACCAAAGTGTCTTGATTCTATTTCCATTTGTTTCCGTACTTTGTGCTTCCTAGAGACTCTGTGGCTTTCATAATCAAGCTGACCTGGAATCCAAGCCCATTCAGAGCTGAGTGATCTTTGGGACATCACTTCTTTGAGCTTCAATTTCCTCATCTACAAATTCAGATTACAATAATATCTTCCTTGGGCCATTGTAAGGATTAGGAATAGTGTATGTAAAGCTCTTCTTACTATATAGTAATGCTCAATGCACAGTAGCTATTAGTGCTATGTCTATTACCATACTGGATTATTCTGGCCTATGACATTGCTTAGTTCTAGTCTTTTTGAGGGATTTGTTACCAGTAGGGACAGGAGACTGACTGTTCATTATCCTGTCATACATATTTGTCAAAGTGGTTCCTAGAGATATTTGTCAAAGGTGGTCTGGCAGACAGATATGTAGCCCAGTTCTCAGATTCCACTATGTATAATTCTCTTTTGCTGGTTGTTTCAGTACACAAAGAAAATCATGCCACAAACCTGGCTGGTGCTGGTATATAAAAGGTGGATTGAGAAAGCAGTGGAGGAACAGGGATTACAGTAAAGTGATTCTAGGCATCATCTCCTTTCATCTATAAATATTTCAGAAGGTATCTCCAAAAGATCAAAACTTCCCTTTTAAAACTATAATCACAACCACGGGACCCAGCAACTAGCCCATGAAGAATCTGAGATTCGGCAACCGGCCCCACTGGAGGAATCCAGAACACGGCAACCCGCTCCCCTGGAGGAGTCCAGGTGACTGGCCTCTTCCCCTACATCCGTGGGACCAGGCAACTAGGGGAACAGCAGCCACAAAGTAGGAACACAAATAGGGTGCACATGATGGACAGGTGAGACTAACAAAATGGAAAAGTCTGAAATACCAGCCAACAACTGGTAAATTATGTGAATCAGCATTGTGCTTAGGAACAAAGACACACGGAATAGAAGTAAGTGGGTGGGGCCACCTCCCTTATTTTAAATTAAATTTAATTTTTTTATTTAAGAGAAAAAAGACACAGAAAAGAAAGAAAAAAAGCAAAAGAGACAAACAAATGACAACAGCAAATCCAAAACAGTAACATTATAGGCTTATGGAACAAGATGATAGGAACTTGACAATGGTTGCAATATTGCATGTCATTACCTTCAATACAGTTGTTTACCTTAACAGATATAGACATGTAAAATTGATCTAATCATATGAGTATTAACTATTCTTTCTCAATAACTAATACATTCAGCAGTATAGTCATTTTAGTTATCTTACATATACATATATACAGATTTATGTGTTTTTCCTTTTCCCAATTACTTTTTCTTCTTTTCCGTTTCCCAATTACTTTTACTCTTTGAGCAGTTTCTTACCCTTACACAGTATTTATTGTAGATTTTGGATCACATATACTGTTTCACTTTCTCACACTAGGGAGACAATACAGTATTTACACATGTGGGTTTGATTTATCTCACTTATGAGTATGGTCTCAAGTTGTGATCATTTACTTATAAAAGTCTCAATGCAATCTTTCTTGATAGCTGAGTAGTACTCCATTGTATAAAAATACCACATCTTTTTTATCCATCCCTTGATTGATGGGCACTTGGGTTGTTTCCAAGATTTGGCTATTACAAATTGGGTTGCTATAAACATGGGTGCACAAATATCACTGCGGTACGATGTTTTCAATTCTTCTGGAAAAATGCCCAGAAGTGAGATAACTGGGTGAAATGGGATCTCTAATCCTAGCTTCTTGAGGAATCTCCACACTGATTTCCACAGTGGTTGCACCAGTCTACACTCCCACCAACAGTGGAGAAGAGTTCCTTTTTCCACACAGCCCCTCCAGCATTTGTTGTTGGTTGATTTTTTAATCTTGGCCATTCTTTCTGGGGTGAGATGGAGTCTCAGCGTTGTTTTAATTTGTATTTCCCGAATGACCATTGATGTTGAACATCTTTTCATATATTTATTTGCCATTTGTATTTCTTTGTCTGAGAAGTGTGTATTCATCTCAGATGCCCATTTTTGGATTGGATCCTTGAATTTTAGGGGCCTGAGTTTTTTTAATTCTTTATATGTTTTATATAGAAGTCCTTTGTCTGAGGGACAATTGGCTAAGATATTTTCCCAGTTCGTGGGTTTTCTTTTCACTCTGTTGGAGATTTCCTTTGACATGCAAAAATTTTCAATAAGACGAGATTCCAGTTGTTGATTCTGGGAAATATTTCCGTGCAGTTTGATTTTTGTTCATGAACTCTCTGCATACTCCTATGTCATCAAGGTTTTTACCTACTCTTTCTTCCAGCAAATTTAGTCTCTCTGTTTTAATATTCAGATCTTTGATCCATTTTGACTTTATTTTAGTGCATGGTGATAGACATGGATCTAGTTTTAGTTTAGGGCATGTAGAAAGCCAGTTTTTCCAGCACCATTTTTTAAAGAGGCTCTCTCTCTTCCAATGTACATGTTTGGCCCCTTTGTCAAAGATGAGGTGGCTGAGTGTGTTTGTAGTAGTGGCTGTATCTTCTAATCTATTCCACTGATCTTCAGGTCTGTTTTGATTCCAGTACCATGCTGATTTTATCACAGTAGCTTTGTAACATAGTTTCAAGTCAGGAATTGTGATGCCTCCTGCCTTACCTTTGTTGTCTAGAATTGCCTTTGCTATTCTAGGTCTTTTCTGGTTCCAGATGAATTTCAAGAATGCTTTCTCTAGCTCTGTGAGGTAGGCAAGTGGCATTTTGATTGGGATTGCATTAAATCTGTCTAATAATTTTGGGAGAATGGCCATTTTCACGATGTTTGTTCTTCCTATCCATGAACATGGGATATCTTTCCATTTTCTGAAATCTTCTTCGATCTCCTTCTTTAGTGTAATGTAATTTTCACTGTATAGATCTTTTACTTCCTTTGTTAGATTGATTCCTAAGTATTTCATTTTTTTGGATGTTATACTGAAGGGTGTG
>RJWM01028861.1:0-25121 GCA_004363535.1 Dasyprocta punctata | reverse complement strand
ATTGGAAATACTTTTTAAAGTATTTTCTTTTCTTAAAAATATTTTCTTTTTAAATAATTGAAGAGACAGAATAGATACCCTAGAAAAATACCCCCCCAAAATAGTTACTGGGTAACTAATTAGCTATTTGTGTTTTATAAAATATATCTCAGTTACATCCTCATCCTATACACATAACAAAATAACTTCTATTCAAATTAGATTTAAATATGAAAAGTTGTATCATTTTTTCCAAATCTACAAAAAATATAGAAGTAAATCTTTATTTGATCTTTGACTAAGGAAAGAATACTTAAGTTTAAACATAATGAAAATGACAATGAAAGTTTCTAATTTATTATGTATGACATTATATAGCCAAGTTAACTAAGCATCCGAAGTACTAAATTTTGTTCTCCTGCCTCTGAATGACTGCATCCATTTCTTCATCCTTTGCACTTTGTGATCAGTTACAAGAAATGTCTCCCTGAAAAATCTCCATAGTGTAGCCTTCTGGCAGGAACTGTTTTAGGTGTCTCTCTGTTTCCACAATGCTTCAAGTGCAGCAGACTCTGGCAGGCAGAACACCCAAGTTAAAATCACTAAATCCAAGTGGTTGCACGATCCATACTGCTGTCTATCAGCTCTTAAATAAAATATGGATGTTTTTTGTTGATGAGCCATCCATGGTCCCTTGTTCAGCTGGCTGGAGTTAAAGCGTATGTAGATTAGCAGGCCAGCTGTTTGGTAATTGTCACCATCAGTTACTTAGTAACCCTTAGAAAAACATTCCCAAGAAGTAGCATCTTTCTTGCTAAGCACTAAAATCAGGTAAAATACTGGTCACGTTTAGAATACGGGGTATAGTTGGGTGTGACTTCCTCTACAGCCCACCCATAACTCTTTTGATTTTTCTACCCAGAGCATTAAATGAGTGCTGATAAGTTGGACATCCTGTTTTTTAGGGTTTATCCACTGCTCACACAAGCTGGGGAGCAGTATTGACTAGGATGTGCTTTCTGGCTGTCACTGTCATACTATATCTTCCACAACTTAGTTTTGAAATTGGTCAATATTGCAATCAGATGGATGTAGAGAAGGCCAAACACAATAACAGGAATAGTAATATTTTCCCTACCTTGGTTATCAATTTTATTGTTTGTTTGAAATATCTATTTATCCTTCATATTTACATATGTGCTTTTTGAGTAAATCGCTCTGTTAGAGAGCTCAGGAGCACTGGGTAAAGCACTTGGGCAGAGAAATTTCATTTCATTTCCCTCAGAAAAGGTCTGAATCATCTTCCTCCACCAAGGAATTGACTGCAATCAGATAATCAACACTCTCTACTGCGTTTCTTTCTACCTCAAAACTGTGAGGACATCAGGAAATGATGTCATAGGTGATTATATGAGGTAAACTCACCACTATTTTTGCTGTTTCACCTGGCAATGTTTGAACAGCAGAGAAATATGAAGGTGTGGTGTTTGTGGTTCTAAAATCCTGTCAGTTCAGCTGAACATTCCCGGCAACTGCAGTGGGAAAGCCACTGTTCTTCGGAGGCAGCGTTTGAAACCTGCCTGGAATCCCTGCCTGCTGGAGTTCGCTACTGTGTGTCTCACGTGGATGAGTCTCAGATGAGGTACACGCTACAGCTTATTTAGCATGTGACATTTCCTTTGCAAAAATTTATACTACTGTTCAAAAGGGTTCACAAAGAAGTTCCTTTCAGTCACAAACGCTACCAGGAATTTTGTTTAATAGTGAGCCAAAGTATATTCACAAGGTACAGAAATTGTAAAGTGCAAAAATGCTTCCAGTTCCACATAGAAGCCACCACTTGTTAACACCCTCACTGGAATTAAAAGGACTCTGCTAGACCACCACTGCTCCTCCAATCTGAGTGACGGTTACAAGAACTAGGAGCCTGAAACTTAATTTCACCATTGATCAGCTGAGCATTCTCTGGAAAATGATTAAACCTTACAGCTACAATTTTGCCCATCTTGAAAATGGGCATAAAAATAAAATTCTTTAAAAAACAAAGTTCTGAACGTTACATGAAAGAATACATGTTACCATCTCCATGCATAGTAACTCTTATAGTCTACGTCATCGTCTATGCGCAAGACTCTGTGCTGGTCACCTAAAATTTTATTTGAGTTAATGAAGATGAAACCTTAAAGACTGCCTTTGGTATTCATTACTTAATGTAATCATATATTTCTAGAGAGAGGAGCCTATGGAGGAAAGTGAAGGAGCAACACAGCAGAAACTCACATCACGTGAATGGCACATACCTCTGCCCGGGCAGCACAGCGTCTCCCACGGCCCTGTGACTGCTCAGAGAGCTCGCTGGGGTTGGACAGAGCGCGGGCCTTTAGCTGCACAGCCCGCCCTCACCCCGCGAACCACTGGCACAGAGTAAGTGCTCAGGAAACATTTGCTCAAGTTGCTGAATTAGGAAACAAAGCAGAGGAAAGAAGGTCAGCTTCAAAACATTTCTTACAATAGGTTTTGTCTTCTTGTCTGTTTCCCTTTTTAAATCTAGAATGCTCAAAGTCCTCTATGAACTCTTTTACCATCTAGGTAGGTGGAGAGGCAATCTTCCTACCCCCAGTACTACATGGATATGAGACCACTGAGAAAATAAGCAACCAGGAGAGAACCCAAAACTAGGACAAACTAAGCAAAACATCACAGGCCATCGCATGGACAAAATTCGACACAGGCCTTCAAAGACCTTCTCCAAGTGTTAACACATTCATCAAGCCTTCCTTAAAATAGCAATTTAGATAAACCAGCACTTTTGCGGGATGATGCTCTGGGTCTGTGTAACAGACTGAAGAAGGTACACTGCTCTGTGGAATGTATAATAAAAAGAGCGATAAGGAAGCTATCGTCCGTCGAAAGGCGTAAGACGCGAACTGGCCTGCGTAGCGCACGCCCTGTGGCTCACTCCGCGGACAGAAGGTTGTGCTGGGCAGAGCGTACCGCAGACGTGAACTAGGGACCGAGGGCCACAAGGAAACCTGGCAGACGGAAAGAAAAAATAAAAGAATACCTGCCACAGCTTTTTTGAGGCAAATGAAGGGCACCCTTAGTCTGATTTCTGAGGTTTGTGGCAGTATAAACCGGACTCTGCTATGTACAGTGCAAATGCTTTGGATAAAAGGATTTTGAAAAAAAAAATTTTAGCCCATGTTTGTTGTACATGATTACATTAATTGTGGAGAATTGGTGCATGTACATAACACATCTCAATTCTCTTTTTTCCCCTTCTCCCCCATTTAAAACTTTTCTCTTTTCTTTTTATTTATTTATTTACTTTTTGGCCAGCATCAGATTTATTTATTTTTACTTATTCATTTTATAAGTCTTGATAAACTTAATTATCATAAACAGATTAACAGTCATACTAATAGACCAAAAAAGTGTATAAAACACACGAAACAGTTATACTTAACCAAGTACACTTTTAGATACATTGGCCATGCAGGATTACAGTAAGTTTTTTCTCTGTCTCCTATTTTTTTCCCTATATTCTGTTTAAAAAGCAATTTCTGAAGCCATACTTTAAAGTTTTCCTTTTTTAACTTTCTTTAATCTACTTTAGGTCAAAAAACACACTGTCCTTCTCACTTGTAATTTATGCGTGCATGGCAAATTTGTTAGTTGGAGGTGCTAACTAGAACCCCAGAGAAAATACCTGCATGCCATAACCTATATTACATGCAAAATAGGTCTTGTTCCTCAACTTTGTCCTTTGCTGAATTAATGATAAGTGGTAACATAAGCTCATAAAATTAAAAATGATCTTCATAGTCTTTTCACACTTTACATTCACACCAGAATCTACATATAATGACGTCCTTGTATGTTGGCAAGAGGCTTTGGATAGTATTATTTCATAAAGAAGTCATTTTGTTATTTTAGGAATAAAACCCCTTTGGATAAGGTCTAAGAGCCAAAATCACTTCTAAACAAATTACCCTTTGTGGCAAATATCATATTAGGACTCCTGTGTTCTTTAATTTATGTTCTGAAGAGGACTCTATCTCCAATACTCAAATGTCAGAAACCTAAACTAAGACATGTTCATTTTTTTTTGCTAGCTCCCGTCTCTGAGTATTATGAGACACACTATTTTGACAGTGTTCTATATTTATACTTTACACAAGGCACAACTGCACATTTTGTCACCACACAAAATAAACTTAATTAAATATCTCTTTTTTTTACTATCCTATGTCATTTGGCCATAAAGACATGACTTTCATCTGCATAGTCCTATTTTTTGAGTGAACTGCATTTTAACAAAACTTTCTCTTTACTGGAGTTAGTGATGATCAATTAGACATCCCCTCCTGCACAATCAGAGAGCATCTCACTCTCTGTACATGCTTCCTACTTCCTGACCCCAGAGCTCTTCAAACTGAAATAAGTATTTTCTCTATTGAGACAAGATATATTGAAAATATATAAATAGTAAAAATTGCCCAAAATAAGCTCTTTTTAGAACATACTTAGCATTAGCATGGTACAAATTCACCTGATTATTTTTTTAATCTAGATGAAACTCTGGTGAGGATTTTTTGTTTGGGTTTTTTTTTTTCTTTTCTTTTTCTGTCTCACAAAAACCAAGTGTTCTCCAGCAATGAGGCAACGGAAAAAATCAATACTTGCCATGTACCATGTAACCAATAGAATAAGGGGAATGATTTATGTATGGATGGATGCAGCCTGAATCAGCTGGGGCCTTCTACAGAGAGCGAGAAAAGGGGAGAAGAGACAGAGAGAGAAAGAGAACAGGGGGAGGTAAGGAGAAGCTCACCTGCAGTGATTATTTCTACAGTATGGCCAGATTTCTGTTCTGCAGCAGTAATCCCCCTCTCTGGCTCTGCAGGACATAGGCAAAGCCTGCAATTTGTGGAATATGTGATGGCTCAGCTTTCCTCTCCTTTCCTGAGAGTCATGATGCCATGTTCATGCAAACGTACACTGAGAAGGAGAAAAAGATGCATGGCCTGCAGCCCTTCAGCCTCCAGCCGTCTCCACCCTGTGGAAGGATAGTGATGGGTTGACAAGCACTAGTTGACAGACAGTCAAATTATCAACAAGATTTTAAAAAACAAAATCATTCCAGCACCTCTTCCTAAGAAGACCAGCGGGAAGAGCTCGCAGTTCACAGACGAAAACTACTCTATACCTCAAGAGTTCCTGCTGAAAATATAGTTTGTTAACTGGAAATCCAGGGCACTACAACATTTGAAGGTATTTAATCTGTAACTTTTAGGGCAGCTGATACTGTTGCTCAGAGCTTAAGATATGAACTGTAATGATGTTCTTGTGGTGGGAAAGTGTGCTGGGTTTGATGAAGCTACTTGGCAGCTGTATATATGGTCCTATTGTATATTGAATTCTGGTAGTTGTGACTTTCAACTGGGTTAATCATTTGCTTTAGGATGGCATAGTGAATGTATTTTTAAAAGACAAAATAGTTTATAAAATTCCTACTCCCTAATTCAAACTCAGGATGAACATTGTTACACTTTGTGAAAGGCAAATTTGACCATTTCTTTGGAATATCTTTGTGTTTTGAAATGCATTTAAACAGATATAAATTTATTTCTGTGGGCTACCATCTCAATACATTATGCTCAAAATATAGGTAGGAAGCTTGATAGCATTGTATTTCCATTAGTCTTTAAGGAAGAGTGAATTATGTTCTTTTATGAGGAACACTAATGCCATATAATTTTTATTATGCTTTTAAATTTTTACTCAAACACAGTGTTGATGTTACACTAAGGTGTTCCCTTAAAATATTCTATATTCTGTATATGATTCACTACACCACGCATAATAAAAGGGAAAAAATTTTGAATACCAAGTATGTTAGAATAACATCATGCCATTAACGCTTGCTTAATTTGGAGCTGATGGTGTTATATTCATAAACTATTAAAATAGCTCCCCACACCACTTCAGTTGAAAGTATGTATGCAACTCAGTATCATCACAAACTCTGTTGATAAAATGCCTTGCAATTTTTAAAAATGTATACTTACCTTGTGCAAATTATCTTATGCCAACAAAATGCCATGTTGTTTTTAAATATATATTTTAACCATATAAAAATTATCTTAACTCTCTTAACTAAATTTCATGTTGCTTTTTAAATACATACACTCACATATACTAGATGTAAATTTTTAGCATTTTTCCATATATATATTTATTATCCAGTTTTTCTTTAAATTATCCCATAATAATCTCGGTGTTTCTCACATATATTTAGGCCCTCATTTACATTGTAGAGTTTGTGCATTTACTTACTAAAGTTTTTGTGCAAGGCATGAAGGATTAGCAGTACAGATAAAAAACTATTAGGAACTATTCTTAGTAGTTCATCTTTTAAAAGATTCCATGCTTCAATATCATTTTTAGATGTTATTGAAGAGTAGTTAAATTGAAGCTTTACTAGTTACAATCAATAAATATTTCATGTCTTCATTCCAATACCTAATCATTGAACGATTTCATCTGCCTCATTCCTTACAAAATTATCTCGGGAAGATTTCTATGTTAACTAAATAAATACAAATCATTTCTTTCCTCTAAACAAAACTGAGCACAATAAAAATGTAGTCTACAAGTAAACCATACATAGTGAAATATCTTCTAGTAGTATTAACACAGAAATGAGTGCCCAAACCAGCAGATATTATGCTTGCTCCTCTTGAAGAGGGGGAGACCAAGTAGATGCCTGCTGCCTCTTCTATGTAAGATAAGATTGTCATTGTCTTTCACAACTTGATCTTGATCATCATTCTCCCTCTCATTCTTCTGTTGCCCCAAACAGGTAAAACAACAGAACCCATTACCATCTTTACTTTTGGTTCTGCTGCCTCCACCAAGTTGTCAGGGTGAAGGTTAATAACGACAGAAAATGTGGCCATGGTCCAAACAGAGTGGGAACTGTGAAGCCCTAAGCTGCAGGTGCCTCAGCGAGAAGGAACATTCTCAGCTTCCTCCGAGCAGGTCTGTGCTTGCCGGAAAACTCAAGCTCATGGAAATGACAAATCACGATCACTAACAAGGTACTTCTGAACTTCAAGGTAAGCACAACTAGGACCTTATTACAGATTTATTTTTAGAGACGTGTTGCGCTACTTAGGAAAAATTGTTATGTATAACAGAAAAAACAGATTAAAAGCCTGTCAAAGGCCATGAGGAGTGTTTAATGAGTCTAGCCAAGTCTATTGTATCATTTGTGATGGACCTTACAACCACAGGCATCCTGGGTGTTCACAAACAGAATCCTAACCCTAACAATAGGAGAAACACACTAAATGAGTGATAAACTAACTGCAGGCAAAAGGTGGGTAAATAAAAAGCCCAAGAACTGGATTTCATTCTTGGTTAGCAGAGTTCCAACACATATGTCCTTTGCTCAAAAAGTTAATTTTTATTAAACATAACTCTTTGCTTTCTAATGAAAGCCAATAATTCTTTACCCCAACATGAGTTTAATTTCCCACAAACATCTAGAGTTGAGATTCATAAACTAAATTCATGTTGGCATCTTACACCCTAACCAAAAAAAAAAAAAAATTCCCCTCATTGTGAGTAAGAGTATTCAGTGAACAGCTGCTATGGTTTATTTTTCTTTATCAGTGGTTAAAATTTCACTGATGAAATACCCATTAAAGAGAAAATCAATATCTAAGCTTAACTGCCTGCTTTGTTTTATACCTCAAATTATTTTAAAAACTGATTAAAATAAATAACACTGTTTAGGAAATGCAAAAAATAAAGGTTTCATATTGCTAATCTAGCATCCATCAAAAAAGGTAACTTAATATCTAGTTCTTATTCCCATACTAATCCATTTAATAAAAAAGAAATAACTGATAAAAATGTATTTTTGTTTAATTTTATACTGTACTCTGAATAAAAATGAAATCATTCTAACATTATAAATAAAATATTATTAATCTCAAATAAGAGGCATACTGATTATACCTAAGTGATAAGTTGTGGTTGGTCCATTTAAAAAAAACCTGTTTCTTTCTCACTCCATTTCTTTTTTCTCTAATTAGGCAATAGCAGCCAGAGCATCTTGAATTAGTCTAATTTAATCCAAACATAATTAGATGGCAAATTCCCATTTCCTAATCTAAACTCATTCACTTTTAAAACCACATAGAGCTTGGCCTCTATTTAATAGAAAGGCTAAATAGGACCAACAAAAAGGGACAATGTATTTCTGTTCCTTGACACACTGTTAAAATATTATTACCCGTGCTTTTCAGATTTTGCCAAGACATAAAAGCATTGGCAACAGCCTACTGAAAATATTAAAAAAGATAGATAAACCCACACCTCAGCTGGATGGCCTGGTACAATAAGGTTTTTGGCCCTTATCCTGCCTCTTTGCATTTGCATCTTTATAGATTATGAGGAGCTATAGATCCTTTCATCTCTCACAAAGCTGTCCAATTCCAGTCACAATCTAAAATGGTTTTACTATATGGGCTGCCTCATTTATTCTAGCAGAATTTTTCTCTCATAATATCTAAATGAGAACATAGCCTCCCTTCCCTCACTCCCAGGAATAGTGCAAAAGATTGAGAGATTACTAATAAAACAATTAATTGTGATAAATTTCTGATTTTTGCTCCTTCGTCTAGGGCTATTTCCATGGCAACATCCTCTCATCCTATTGTTGGGTTGTTCTTCATTCACACAGCAGGTTAAGCCCAGGGCAGCCAGGGCAGGCCGATGGTCAGCTTTTATTTTCTCTGGCCCTTCAGCAAAGGTTAGTTGAGGTCAGCAGAAGCCAAAGGGTAATTACTTTTCCTCCTCCGGGTTAAAGGTACACAGACTGCAATTGGGACAACTGTATGGATGACCTTCAGCTTTTCAATGTTCAATCTTCTTTGCTTTTATCAGCCCAAATGAGTATAACAATCATGATGCAACTCCCATGCCCAAAATTCAAAGTAGAAAGAAAAACCACCCCTTTTTATAAAACTAATATACATTAGCATAATATACTCTTGGAAACAATTTGGAAAACTCAATGCACAAAAATGTTTCATATACCTTAAATGGAAAAAAAATCCATGACAGAAAAATGCAGCTGTGCACTGATTTTTCCTATTCAACTAATCTGATATTCGTAATTTCCCAGGTTTCAATCATTTTCCTCAGGGTATGTTCTTTAGGCTGAGAGGAAAACAGAAGCTTTCCTGACTCCATCATCAGGCCTATTTTTCCCCTTTAAAGATTAATTGCGGCCTTGTCCCCCTAAATTGATTAAGAGTAACTCAGATTGAAATATTTCCTCTATTTGCTTCTCTATTCTTAAAGAAAGTCACTCTAAAAAAACTGGGGAGGGGGGTTACCCTTCAGAAACTCAATTCTTAAAACAACTTTGCCCCACTCATTTGAAGAGCCACTTTCAGATTTTAGTTCTCTACTTCAGTCTGAAATTTTAAATAACCGATTGCTATGAGCCTCAGAAATGGAACCAGCCACCAGATGAATTCCATGTGCCATTTTTCTGCCATGACACAAAAAGATGTTCGGCTCCCTGGACACGATTCGCGTTAAGAGAGACACAGCAGGAGGGGGCTGTGCCTCTTCTGGAGGAGCTTGCTGGAGCCATCTGAAAGGAGTCACCTGGCCCATGCCTTAGCCAGAGAGAATCAGTTCTCTGAGTCTATTTATCTTTGTCCAAGGAGCAACCTTAGAACATTTGGGGGACTGAAAGAAGATGCTCTACTTCCACTGAGGGAAGCAGAGACACTGTTCCTCAGATTCACCTGTGTGTGGTCTAAGAGTAGGCAGATACTTGATCCTCCTCTAGGCCTCTGTCTCCCTGCAGCCGTGACCTAGCTGTCTTTCAGCACTGTCCTCACACTCTTCATGGTAAGCCGTCTCTCTACTCAAGAGCCATTGAGAACCCTCCCGATCTACCACCCACGGCTTCATCAGCTGCTCCTGTCATGGGACTTCACGTCTCAGCCTCTCTGCATTGGCCACTCTGCCTCAGACCAGCAGTCTGAGGCCTCCTGTGTGTGGTTTCCCCTCCCTGAGCTTCTGCCATGCCCACTAAATGGCAGTTCTCTTAGCTAATTCCCATTTCTTCAAAAGGCTGGTTTACAATTTAATTCCAAGAGGAATTCTTCCATGTTTGCCTGTGATACTTTTAAATAAGTTAAATAAATACATTTTAAAAAACATGTTACTTATTACATACCTATTATATATAACGTACTGTACATAATTGTATGTTGACACTGTAGAAATGCATCTGAACATCTGAATTCTATTAAACAGCAACTTTTTAAAAATCCAATGCTTTAGATTTAAAAATTCAGGGACTTCTTACAAAAATACTATTTTATGTTAGAATTTGAATAGTTGCCCTTGATATTCATCTTATAAGCTCTATTTTTCACTTTTCTTTATTTTGTGTTGCCTGACAAAGACGGCATAGCTATCATTCTTAAAAATAAGATCTTTTGACACCGTCATATCACAAGCTCCAAAAATTATCCCCTTCAGTGATGCTCCACTCATATCTGCTATCATTAATTCATAATTATGCAGATAACAGAAAATAAATTATGGTCACACTCCAAGAATATTTTATTTCAAGGGAGAGTCCTGAATTCCTCAAGACTCATCGAGTACAGTTATGGATATGAATGGTGAGAGATAGAAACAATATTTAGAAAAGGACATAAGAGATCTAAGAAGGCACGTGTCAGGGACTGGCATGTGGCCCGGCTGTAGACTACCTGGTGAGGGAAAGGAGGGGAAGATCTAGCTGTTCCCATACCTGATTGACAGCAATGCCTCACTGGTAAAAACATAAAATAAAATGAAATAATAAAACAAAATAAAATACAATAAAATAGTTTTTTTAAATTGCCCATTTTCCAGCTACAAACCAAAGGCAAAGCAGCCAATTGTGATCCATGTTCACAACTCCATGACCAAGGGTATTTGATGAAAGCAGTCTTGATAGCTCTTAAAGCTGGCTCTAGGGAGGTTACCTAGAAGAGTGTCTACTTTGAAGAGTTACTTTGAAGAGTGCCGTTGATAGTTTCAATAAGGTAAACTTAAAAAAAAAAGTCATCTTTTTCTTTCTGCATACATTCCTCTCCATCCCAGTCTTCAGCCATCACCCCACATACTCAAGTCTGAAGAATCTCATCTTACCTTGAAATTTTAATGCCAGTAGGCCTTATCTACCCCAGTGTCATTAGAAAATATGCCTGGTTGAGGTATTTAGCCATAAGTAACACATCCCTAATGATAGTTTCTTGGGTATTTTGGTGAAGAAGATATTAAAATATCAGCTTCCTAGGTTCTGCCAAATCACCCTTTGAGTGCTTTCTAAACCAAACACAAATTAAAAGTATCTTTGATGTGTTAGGTCAAATGTTCTGGACACAACAACATGTCAAACACATTCATTCATATCAGAGCAGACACAAACCTTTTAAGTGAGAAATTCAAGCATTTGCCCATAGCTGCTTCTTAGTATTTCTTAAAGATCTCTTATTTTCTCTTGAAATTCAAAGCCATTGGGTTCTGTGACTGTAGTAGGCTTCCCTCCTTCCTATTTTGTAGAAAAAAGTGCCACAAGAAAGTTCAACATAGATGTTTGCACAGTCACAATTAATTCTTCCTTATGTGCCAGAAATAAATGTGAAGTGTCATCCCAATTCTTCCTCATATGTCCAAAATAAATGTGACTCGTCACCCCTTCTTGGCATCTATACATGTGGAATGTAAGGCTCTCTCCCAAGGAATCTACAGGAGAAACTTCTGTAATAGTCATTGAGCAGTTACAGAAAGTAAAAGGGGAATAACTGGGTCAAATAAAACCTCTAATCCTAGTTTTTTGAGGAACCTCCATACTGATTTCCACAGTGGTTGCAACAATCTACACTCCCACCAACAGCGGAGAAGGCTTCCTTTTTTCCCTTACGATGAATATGATTATTATGCACATTTAAAATGTACCGATAAACTTAATTTTTAAAAAGGAAAAAAGGAAAAAGAATGTAAAAGGGAAGTGTTGTGGCCCAGAGTACCAAGTTCCAGTGCCAAATGAGTGAAGAGTGTGCAGTGCTTGGCATCCGGGTGAGGTGGTGTCCTGAACCAGGGAGTACCTCTAGGACTGACCAAATGGGACTTAGGAAGAAGACCGGACTACAGCACTGCTCAAATTTAGCATTCATGTGGAACCCAGATTTCTCAGCCTCAGCACAGAGACACTGATTCAGTATGTCCCTAAATCTGTTTGTAACAAGATGTCCCTTGTCCCTTGATAATGATGTTTCCCATCTGGAGAATAAATTGCCTATCTCTGGATTTGACTCGTTATACCTTCATCAGTCAAAGGGTCTCTCACCTATTCAGAAATGCTTCTGATTTGTAGATGCCAGCCTCTCTCTCTCTCTCTCTCTCCCTCTCTCTCTCTCTCTCTGTCTCTCTCCCTCTCTTCCTCTCTCCCTTTCTCCCTCTCTCCCTTTCTCCCTCTCTCTCTCTTCCCTTTCCTAGTGTTTCAGTTCACTTTGACCTAGACTTTTTAAATTTATATGAATAACATGGTTACTTAAGAATAGCATCTTTTCTACTTTTATTTAACTGAAATATGCTGCTAGGTTTTTTGCTAAGGATGGAAGGAAGCATTCTTACCTATCACCAATCCTGTGTATCCAGAGAACCCATTTCCACAATTTCCAAATCCTCACTTCTTTAGAAATTGTGGGGTGATCTTCCTCTTCTCTGAACTTAAGTGACCCTAAGAGATTGCCAAGACATAAAGTGACATAAAATCCTTTCATCAGAGGCTGGTAATTTTGGGAGGCAGCTTAATACAGTGGTAAAGTGCATGGGCCCTGGAGCCATTCAGAAGCCCTGAACCCAACTCTACCTTTCACTAATTATGACTCCAGAAAAATAATCTGGCCTTGTTTATCCTCAGCTTCCCTTTCTGCAGAGTGTAAATAACAATAACAAAACACTAATAATGCATGCATACATATCTCATAGGATTATTGTAAGATTGGGTAACATAATACACATAAAGAGCTGTTAGCACAGTGTTTGAAGTGTAGCAATACCTAGATAAATAATGGATATTATTTGTATAAAACCCACATTATGAACAGTTAGTATGGACCTTAAAATTCTAGCTCAGAAATTTCATGTTAGGTAAATTTAGGAAATGTAATATCTTTTTGAGCCTCAGTTACTTCATATTTAAACAGAGATAATCTACCCACCCTGCAGGATAATTATGAGACATAAAAACAAAGACATAAAATTCTTCTGAGGGAGGCTGAGCTAGGTGGAGCATTGTGAGTTTGAGGCCGGTTTGGGCTACAACGCGAGCAAAAGGCTGACCTGAGCTACATAGTGCAACCCTGCGTCAAAAAACTAGGGCTGGGAGTTTGACTCAGTGGCTTAAGTGCCTGTCTGGCAGCCATGAGGTTGTGAGTTTGATCCCCAGTGCAACAAAAAATAAATAAATAAATAAATAAATAAAATAAAATAAAATTCTTAACACTGTTTCAGAAGACACTGCACCAGTGACTATTACATACAGCATTATTTTTAATATATTGCCCTTTATGCAGCTGTGTTTGAGAAACTTCTACATTTTTTTCCAGCTAGAATTCTTTAAAGCACATTTGAGAGATGATGCCGATGAAAGTCTAAGTGTTCTTTTCTCTGTGACCCACGTGCAAGTCAAAGACAAGCATCATTTTGAAGTTTCTTTCAGGCAAACAGTGTATATTAACTATAAATTATGTAGTTTATCCTGTGGCAATATTGTTATGAGTCAGATTTCTTAAGCATCTATCAAGGAAAAATTAAAGTGAAGTTTTCAAGTTATTCAGGGACACACAGTCAGGCCGAAGCAGGGGAGAAAGAGTACATATAATTCCAGATTTTGTACTTGGCAAGGAAAACACCTCAAGTTTACATTAGGAAAGAGGAAGTCTCTTCTCAGCCAGCTAATTGTGTTCTTAGGTATTTGAAAACATACTTCAAAAGATTCAAGGTTTGTTGTTGCTGATACTGCTTATGCAATTCCACTATTGCTTCAAGTATGTTCTTAGTATTGATACAGAACACTGAACAACATAAATGTCCCAAGATAAACCTCTTCCCCTCCAACTCCCCAGTCCTGGCATCAGAACACAAGTTCTCATATTGGCTTTGAACTCCAGACTCAGAACAGCTCCTTGAAGAACCTCTCATTGCTTTAAGTCTGTAACTAAAGCAAAACCACAGCTTCATTTGTGTGTGATTACTGAAGCCCAGATAAACCACTTCCACACTGGATTACAGGATTGGGGATTTCACAGGCAAATACATTTTTTTTATCATGAGGCTTAAAATAGAACACTAACTTTCTTCCCTATTTAAAAGATTTTGGGGGGGGTTAGTGTTTTTTTAATAAAAAATTGTCAATGTTCATTTCATTATCAAAAGGACATTTTTATCATGAAAAAGCAGAAACACAAATCAGGAAAATAAAAGTACACCTTCTCCATGTATGTGTACACACACACACACACACACACACACACACACTAAAGGACAGAACATTACCATGGAATGCCATGGTGACCCACTATGGTGGCCCGCAAATATGAATGGGATTCTTCCTTGACATTTGCTTGGAGCTGGCTCCCTGTACCCTAGGGTGCTCTCCTACTGTGTCTTAGCACAAGAAAGCAGATAGGAATAGGACCCCTTTCAAGACCTGGATTCCCAGACCACCTGCCCCTCTTGGCCTCTGAGAAGGACACACCCACACGGGAGCCCCTCTTGCTCTACAGTTGTGCGTGTCCTCACATCCTGGTCAGACTGACTTCCTTGTCCTCTCCAGCTCCCAAATGCAGCCGTCTAGATATTGTTTCCTGGTGTTGTACATTTCCTGACTCCTCACTTTCCAGCAACTTTCCCCTCTGCTGATTAAGCATTTAACAAGTAGATGCTCATTTATCTGAAGGATGTTGGACATCTTATTATTCTCCTTTTATGGATAGATAACATACAGACATACGGTTCTAAAAAGTTAAGATGCTCTCCGCGGGGACTCAGGAATGACCCCATAATGACATCCTGTTTTGAGTCCCAGGACACGGTAGGAACAATATGAAATGAACATTTTCCCTTGGCAGCAATGAGGCTGAATGAATAGAATTTTTTTCAGTATTATAAATTGAATACTCTTTTGTCCCATGTCAACTCAGTGGACATTTACTGAGTCCCTATTAGTCATTGTACCAGGTGCCTATAACACAAGTATGAAGAAATTTTAGACTCAGCTCTCAAGACAACAGTCTACAATTTATTTATTCCTGTAGGCCCTGGAGAATCTTGTATAATTTTCATGCAATATGCCAGAGATCCAGACCAGCAGATGTGATGTAAATGCCTCCGGCAGGTGATAAAAAATAACCACTGAGAATAAAGCAAATTCAATGTGAAGGGCTCTCTGGGAATCTTCACAAGTGTTAATCTACATGAAAGGACACGTTTTACACAGATCTTTCTGAGAGGCTCATACTTCTTACTGAGATACATGATCTTTCCACCTTGAACATACCTGAAAATTTTTGGCATATTTTTCTTCATTCTAAAATTTTCAATAAAAGCAAACTAAGTCAGCTGAGGGAAATAAAAGGAAGTAGAAAGACACTTATCTGAGTGGCAGTTACATTCCTGGCCCTACTACCAAGCAAATAAATGCCCTGGCCAAGTCAGCTTATCAATTTGGACCCCAGTTTTCTCATTTCAAAAACAAGTCAGTTGAACCAACCATGGCAGTACACATAGCAGTAGTAACTGCTATGTGCAGGTGCTGTTCTCAGGGCTCCATTAATATTAATTCACTTCATCCTCACAACTAGATGAGATCAAGAACATTTTAACTCCCACTTTAAAAAACGGAAATTGAAGCACATAGAGAGAGACTTAATATGGCCTTGCTCCAGGCCCTATCACTAGCAAGCAGCAGAGATGTTATTTGGAGAAACTGAATCTATTTCCAGCATCTTGCTTAGGATGTGCTGCCTTTTAGCAGGTGAGTATAGATCATGCTAGAGTCCCTTCAGTGTTGTACTCTATGAGTCTATGAATTTAATATGTCTGCTATAGGCTCAGATTATATACTGTAGACCAATGAAACAAACAGGTTATACGAGAGATCCTGTAATTTATGAATCAAAACTATACCTCATACTAACACCAACAAATAAAAATTTTCAAAATGCTTATATAGGTATGGTTGCTTTAGATTCTAACTGGGTGTTGGGTGTTCTGGGTTGGGAAGAGCAGCACACACCGAACCAGGAAAATAAACCCCACAGAGGTCAGAACATGATTGTATTGCCCAATAAAATAGGGAAATGAACACTTAACTTCTCCAGCAAGATCAGATGCCTCAGGATGGTGTCCTTGATCCATCCAACCTGCAGCACAAGGCACATACATCATCAAAGATGTCCTGTTGGGTTCAGGAGAGACCTACCAATTTCTTAGCAGTGCCATAGAGAAGCCCTTCCCTCTGAGGTTCCCCTCCCTACCCCTCCAGTGTAGTGTCTCACATGAGAGAACCCAAGATGTCTGCCCTGCAATCAAGGGTCAGCTCACTCAGTTCTTCAAATCCACATGCATGCACATGGGGTCACTGCAGAATGGCTTTCGGGCCTTTTAAAAATGAATCTAACCTCAGGCCTCTGCTAGCTCTCCTCTTTCTCCTTCCCCCTCTTGAATATCACCTGTAAGGTTCTATTTTCAGATGCAGTTGCTTGTTTCATGACACACCTGGTGCTTTCCCAGCCCCGTGCTCTGCCCCTATCCTTGCTTCCCTCATGCGCGCACTTCCCAATGTCCTCCTTTCAAATTCTATGCTTGGTTCCTGGCCTGGCTCGCATGTGACTTCCTCCATGGAGCATTTGACTCCCTTCAGTCAGACGTGACTACTTTTGTTTAATGGCTCACTGTGCTTTTCAGGCCTCCTTCACCACATACTGGAGCTCTGCTTTTTACTGCCCTTGGGCTTATTTTTTCCTGTTTCCCATTAGCTTCTTCACATTCAGGCTGGATTGTACTCTTGCCAGAGCCAAGAGTAGTGCCTGGCACTGATAAATAGCTGCTTGACTTTAAATTAATCTTCTAACTTTCTGTTAGAAAGGTTCACTCCATGAAAATACAGGGCAAGGAAAGGGGGTCGTTAAACTCTAGTTTCTTTCCAAAATTTTACCAACTGTAGAGTGACGATTCTTTTTTTTTAAGTGAATGAATCCCTGACTGACAGACCTCAGCATGGAAGTGAGAACATGCTTTTGGTAACTGCCACGTAGCCTGTCTCCAAAGAGGTTTCCGAGTGTGAATGTGTCAACTGCAAACTCTGCTAATTGGATCTTTAACTGCTCAAGGTCCTCACTGCACAGCTGCTGTTTTACCACAGAAAGGGAGAGCTAGGCACAGTGCGAATGACAAAGTTGGCACTGGAAAATGTTCTTACCCTACCAAGCACTCAGTTTTCAGTTAAACTAGTTGTCCTTACCAAGGGAGATGGCGGGACCTAGGAAAGAGTAGCTGATAGCTTTCTTCCTTTTCCCCTACCTTTTGACTTATTAGAGAAGATTGTTATTTGGAATTTTGACACTAAAAAAGAGTTGGAGTTTAAACTATTCTAGTGGAAAGAAAAATTCCAGTATTTTCCTCTGAAGACAGCAAAACTGGTCAATGAATCTGCAGAACTGAAATCAGGGGATACAGTGTAGGGGCCAGGGCTTTGTAGATGAGGTTTTGTGAAGAGAACCTAAGGTGGCAGGCTACCTATGCTGCGCATATCCATGAAAACGTGGACCATTTTTGGGCTTAGTAAGTACCCATGAGCAAGTGGATGTCCACTGCTAGCTTGATGAAATCACCAGGACCTTGTTCGGCATCCCAGAGCAGTGTTTCTCAACCTTTTAAACCTTATTACCCTCTTAAAATGTTTGCAGAATTTTTTTACCTAATTGCTCCTCTTTCACTTTTTTTTCTCCTTAACTTTATGATGCCACAGATACAATATAATCTGTGTACAATACTGTAATTCTTTGGAGAGCCACAAGCCTGTGTAATGTCTCAGGTATTTTTGCCCCTCAAACAGATTTTCCTGCTTCTACCAGGGTAATAGCCCTCTGTTAAGATGCACATCAGTCATAGACCCACCCTGGAGGTAAAAAATAATAGGCCACTTCCTGGTCACTACTCAGAGTTCCTTTCCATGTTTTTTCCCCTCACACTTTTATAGATTCCCTAGGAGCCTTGGGTCTTTTAGGGCACAGAGCTAGAAGCCAAGATTACTTGACTACTCTGTAGAATGATACAACATAAGCACTTCAGGGCAGAGATGACAACAACCCCAGAGAAATGGGGTGTTTCATTCAGATAGCATTTGCTACCAAAACAAAAATCTTAGCCAAAGAGTAGCATTACCAGACTTCAGGAATTGGCTATTCTATTTTCCCTTTTACCAGCATCTAGGTACAAAACTGGATCTTACTTCCATCTAGTTCATTTTTCCAATATTATATTATAATATTTTCCAATACTATGTTTTTCAATTTCCACACCTTCCTTTTGGTCTGGACATTTTATAAGCACAACACACGTGAGTGCACACACACACACACACACACCGGTAATGATTTTAATTATTAGCTCACTTTAGGCCAAAAATAAGAGGACTAACAATACATTAACATTTCCATTATCAATCAAAAAACTGCAGGTCAGCTGCCTGAATGGTATGTCCATCAGCGTATTAAATCCTTGAACTCAGCAAAAATATATAAACACTTCTACTCCTGAAGTTATGCTTTAAGAGAGAAAGTGAAATGAGAAAAGCAATCAATTTAGATTGTTTTAAAAGGAAAAAAAATAGATTATTATTTTTTTCCTTACTGTGGTGTAGAAATTGAGTGTCTGCTATCATTTTGGCATCGAAGAGGTGGCAATGAGTAACTAATAAAAAATAAACTTCTTAGTCTTTGCTTCTATGCGGGTACTTCAGCATCTGCTAAGCACACGTCATTTTAGAAAAGAGTCAGTAAACATTCACCAACTGATAGCACTAAACAGGGTTAGGAACAGATTATTCTTTGACTTGGGCACCACAGGACTTGGTTTTTCTGTGGGAAGCTAGTGCCATTTCTTTGTGTCTACCACTACAGATACCACAAATTTATTATTAATTTCTTTCTTTGTTTTGTCAATATTTTGCAGCCTCAAAAAGTGCTCCCAGGTGAATCTCCTCCATAATAGTAGCTTTCCCCACAAAAAGGGGAAAAAAGGGAAAAAGGGAAAAAACAAAAAGAAAAAATGTTTTTGACTGACATTACTGTAACTTTGTCTATAAGAGGGGAAGCAAATGAAGAACCACAGACTAAATCCAGCCGTGCCATTTGCTTCCATATTGACTATTATGGCTGCTTTTGTACAATTAAGTTGTCGCAAAAGAAACTAGCTATCTGAACTGCCAACTTGCAAATAATTATTGTCGGGTTTTTTAGAGAACAAGTTTTCTGACCCTTGTTTTGGAACATAAATTTTTTAAAACTAAAAATGAAAACAAAATTTAAGGTCCATAGCTTTAGAATTCAGAGATTAGGATTATTTTTAGAAGTACATGAATCTTTTCTTACTCCTGGAAATGAAATTTAGAAATATAAACCCATAAATGTAGTAAAAACATTACTGATAATGGTACAGATTGTATATACGCGCTTTGCTATTTTTCTTGAAAAGTAGTATCAAGTTTTCCTTTTTTTTCTCTTTTTTTTTTTTTTTTTTAGCACCGGGGATTGAACTCACAACCTCATGCCTGCCTGACAGGCACGTGAGCTGCTCAGCCAAACTCCCAGCCCTGGTTTTTTGAGGCAGGGTCGCACCGTGTAGCTCAGGCCGGCCTTGCACTCGCGTTGTAGCCCAAGCCGGCCTCGAACTCACAACGCTCCTCCTACCTCAGCCTACCGAGTGTTAGGATTAAAGGCGTGTGCCACCACACCCGGCTTCAAGTTTTCTCTTGAAAAATCATCATGTATAGCCATAATAGAACAGGCTAGGGTTTCTCACAGCACTGATGTTGTCTTCTTAAGCAAGGAAGCATGTTTGAGAAATGGACATATAGCAGAATTTTTAGACATTTAAATACTTAACATTACTGTGTCACAGATTTCTTGAAGAATATTAACATAAAATATAATATACTTAATGTATTATTGTTGCTGGGTTGAGGTGTTACTTAAGGAGAATCAGATCTGAAAACATAAATACAGCCATACTAACTGCTGTGGTTCATTCAATACTGTGTTTGTATCTAAATTTCTGGAAGATACTACTATATACTGTTAAATATGTACTTCATTAAATATGAACTGTTAAATATACTGCATTTATTTAATATAAGCATGCAAGAATGCAAATACCTACCATATAACACTGAAACACAAAGTATAAAAGATATTGCCCCTGCTACCAGAGAATTTAAAATCTATTAGGGATACTTAGATTTGCAAATGGACTCTCAAATTCTATTTTACAAAGGTTTTTAAATTTCAACATATTATTGAATATATATAGGGGTAATAAAAGTGTCATTTTTTGAGACAAGTGCTTGATTATAACTCAGACAGTATAGAAAACCATATTTATATCTACCCCTAAAACATTATCTTTTTTTCTCTGGTGCCACAAGGACTGAAATTCTACTGTATGTTAGAAATTCATTCCTTTAGGTTAAGCATTTCCCCTGTTTCCTTTCAATACTAATCCATCATTATTTACATTTTTCTTAGGCATATTTAATAGCTTAATTGCTGGCATTTTTCTGAACCCCCTTTGATTTTTGTTTGAGACAGGGTCTTGTCTGGTTCCCCAGGCTAGCTTAGAAGTTGTAATCCTCTTGCCCTGGGCTCACAGGTAGTTGGGATTACAGGTATGTGTCACCTTGCCGGACTAATACTGCATTCAATATATAGGAATCATGTTAGTAAATTACTGCAACAGCTGCTTTTATTGTTTTGTGGTAATCTTGTTTAAGAACTACCTATAGATGAGTCAATAATGTTGTCATGTTATTTATTTATCAGATCACTACCATGAGAAATAGGATCCTGTCTCTTGAAGGCAGTAGGAATTTGATTAAAAAGATTACTGAAAAAGAACCATTACACAAAAATAAGGGGAAATCACATAAAATAAGCTCACACCTCTCATAATATGTTAAAACTAGGCATGCACAAAGAGTTAATGTTATCAAGAAAATCAGGAATGAAAAGTGTAGACAAGGTGGCCTTCTCAGTTACCCCCACTCCTAAAAATCAATCATGGTCAATTGTTGTCCCGAAGTAAGATGATGGTGGTAAAGGGAAAGGAAAAAAGAGAGATTTCCCATAAATTCTGTGTTATTGATGACCAACCACACAGAGGCTAATGTTCACAACAGGGAAGAACCTTCATAAACTCATGCATTAAAATTCTGTTCCATTCTAAAGTAACAACCTTTGTTAACATTTTATGCCTTGATCATAGGCAGAGCCACATGAGACTATTGACTAAGCCCAGAGCAAAACACAAGATACTGAAATTATAACATACTTATGGGAAATTCAAACACATTGTTATTCACTAATAGGCATTAAAAAATATAATAAAAGAGAACTTCAGGGAACTTATTTCAACTGACATCAGGTATAAATATGGCTTGATTAAATGGCTATTAATTTACCTCTCTAACCAGGTAGTAAGTCTACTCTATAACTTAGCAGTACATGCTTTATTTTCTATTTTATATATTATATAGTATTATATGTACTTAATCTAACATGTCTTATAACATATAAACATCTTGCTGATATTTTCTTTATTCTTTCTTTTTGCAAATTTAATTCTATGAAATTTGGTGATATCCAAAGATTCATGCAATCAAACCAAAAATCAAGTTACATAGCTGACTTATAACCACAAAAAATTACCTACCCTTTTATAATTAAACCCTGTCCCTAACATTCATCAGTTGGTCTTGCCTGCATCTCTTTAATTTTATTCATTTGAAAATGTTCTATAAGTGAAATCACAATATATAAAATAGAAACATAAGTATATCTGGGGTGCTTGGGGGGTTTTGTTTGTTTGCTTGTTTGTTTTGTTTTTGGTACTGGGGATTGAACTCACAACCTCGCACTTGCCAGGTAGGCACTTGTGCCACTGAGTTAAATCCCCAGTCCTGTTTATTTTTAAAGATACATCTATATTTAAATACATGGCAAGTTGCATACAATCATATACATATATTTACTTGACATAATCTTGCCTCATTTTTATATGTGTTTTTAAGTTCAGTTTGACTCAATCTCCAAGATATTAGAGATAAATAAATATTCTAGAATTCCAGCTGTAGGGAGAAATTTGTTCCTTGAGGAGAGCACTGTTCTGTGCATTTTAATAGTTTTGGGGGCTGGATTCTATCATGGAACTTGCTAGTATTAGAGTATTTGGAACAAGTTGGGCCAGGCTGAGGACTATCAGCTCCATATCTTTCACAAGCATTAAAAATTCAGTGAAGTCATTTGAACATTATGGGGAAGTAACATGTGGGCAACTGTGGAGAAAGTATCAGAGGAGGAAATTAATTTCATGCTAAACAAGGAAGAAGCAATAGACTAGAAGTCAAGCTGTGCTAAAGTTCGTGGTATGACAGGCAAAAATCAAGAATGGAACCACAGAGGCAAAAGGGAGATCACCATTTCCAGGCAAGCTCTCCAGTTGGTCTGAGAAGGCTGAAAGGAGCTGTCTAACACAGCAATATTCAATTCTACCTTTCGGGGGCTAAGACTAGCCCAGTGTGGAGGAAGAGTAGGAAGCTATTCAACATTGGAAGATTTCAGGACATTACTCTAACAACCAGTGAAGTTTACTGATGCCTGTTTTATGCCAGGAATTGTCAATACTTACTGCCTCAGGTAACAGTTACAACAAACCACCTTATATATGAGAAAACCAAAGCTCAAAATCCTATAATAGAAAAGCCAGGAAATGAATCTAGGCAGATTGGAACACTAACCAGGGAAAAATACCTACTTCGAAAGACACTGTGACAATTAAAGAGCCTAGCATCTACCTGGGTGCCTAATAAATATTTCCCCTAAATCTCACCCAAAAACCAACATCACATCCTAAAGAAAGGTATTAGTGAAATTTGCTCAGTTTGAGTAAGGTTTTGTGTCTCTAAGGGTACTCTGAAAACCCAATAAACAAAAACACAGGTAGCGTATATTATATACACAGTGTCCCTGAAGATTTCTACCAGACATGCAGATGGAAAAATGGAACAATAGACTGGTGTACTGTAAGTGGCTCTATTCTCAGAAAGTTAAAATATTAAAAATATGCTTCTCTTTATAGACTTGGTCTTTGATAATATCCTTCCTATGTTTAACACATGCTCTTTAAGTTTCCAGTTTAAATCTCAGTAAACCCCTGAATGAGACCAGTATTGTTTATACTTTATAGAATCATCCTTTTTATAATATTTTAAATACAAAAAAGCAAAAGTTAGATACAGACTCTTATGTTTCCTAAATACTGATACAGGAAAAGACAGTAGGTTCCCCAGATCTAAACTGTCAGGCGGCACCACTGTGCATCAGCTTGGCTGTTTATTTACCATCTTAACTCAAGTGAAAAAAGGCGGTTTGTGTATATTAATGCTTAGTATATACGAAATGAGGGAAAATCATGTATTACATTAAGCCACTCCATGTATCACTATTTTTGGGGATTTGAATTTGTTAGATAACAAAAATAAATGACTATGGGGTCCATACACGCATGTCAATAATATGACATACCAGGTCAAAGGCTTTAGGTGCGGGTGAGAACTGTACAACCTGGAGTAATACATTAATGTCAAGAAAGGACATTTACTACTTGCCTGGTGACTGTCACTGGGGAAGGTAGGCTCAAAGATACACAGAATTTCCTGGCTTTTATATGACAATTTCTGGTTTTTAAAATTAAATATATATTTTTTAAATTAGTCACTGTGCTGGCCAAATAAAACACTTCTGAGGTTGATCCAACCTGCAAACCAGAAGTCTACCCTCTAGGTAAAATGCAACTGTGAGTAGATTTTGATTAGTTGAAAAGAAAGAAAAATGAGCACGGTAGCAGAGACTCAGGAATGAAGGAGAAACCGTCCCACACAGAGCCTCTCTATCATGGGGCAGAGAAGGTAGAAGAAATAGAAAATGGAAAGAGGCTTTGCCTTCTTCACATTATGTATATTCTTAGTAATAGCTAGGGATGTGGATAGGAAAGTAAAGCAGGTAGGAAAGGCCTGAGATGTCTGTGAGTATGTTCAATATTCAGGAGAAAAGTCAAACGACTGTCATAAGCATCTCAGTTTCACTATTCTTGAGTGTGAACCATAACAACTGATGTTTCCAGCAATCACTGTGTCCAGTCCTGTGCCATAGTTTACAGAAATGATCACTCATTCCATAATGCCAATAAAATCAAGTAGATATATTCTCCCACTCTACAAATACGAAAACTTGGGCTTGCAGATATTAAGTATCCAACCCAACGTCCTAAAAGTAGAAGGCAACAGAGCAGGCACTGAACCCGGGGCTGTCTGCCTGCAGTGGTTGAGGAGGAAACTCAGTATGGTGACAAAACTGAATACCTCTGAACTAGAAGCAGCTTAATAAGTGTATGCTGGTCATGATTAGGATGTTTAACTCCATAGTTTAATTAATATTAATGTATCAGGTTGTACCTCATTTTGATTTCAGTAAAGCGTGTTGGAAGGAATTATATCAGCTGCTCTGAGGTGACCCATGCAAGCCCTGCATGTGAACTGACTCACACAAACCTGTGCTACTGCACAGTGGGCAAGTTCCTACCTGCCGGCACCTCCACGCTGCACATGACTATATTACATAGTTGCGCTGCTAACTTAGGGAATGTATTCCTTGATTCCCGCTCTTTGAAATTCTCGGCTATTGTCCTATTCAATAGCATCAGTAGTTTTT